>VUQR01011763.1:0-12420 GCA_015108515.1 Hemichromis elongatus
TATATGAGACAGTCCAATATATCCTATGAAATGTACCAAATGCACAAATATTAACATATTAACAACATCCACTTTTATAACTTTCTATCCAACCACAGTTATGGGCGGTCTAGAGCCTATCCCACCCTCAGTGGGTGAAAGGGTACCGCCTGCAAAGGCTGCCAGTCTGTCACAGGTCAACACATGCAGACGCAAAACCATTCACAGTCAACATGAAAAATCTTCTTATTGTGAGGTGAACAGTGCTGCCACCTGGACCACTGTGCTAACATTGCTATGACATTTGTCTCCTAAAGTCAGGTGACAAGCATCCTCTGAGGACCATGAACGTCTGCATTAAAATTTCAGATATTTTCTGTGTGAACCAAAATGGAAAACCAAGCTAACTCAAGCCCTTTTAAAACAATCAGTTTCTATACTTAAAAGACATTTGAATTAATACTAAGGATTCACTTTAACTTTTAAATAATTCACATTGAATATAATAACAAAACACTTGAAACAAAAGGCAGAGGCAGATTACCCTGAATCCAGTTCTAATTCAGGTCTACACAGCTAAATCCCTCCACCCCACCTCCCACTCCTCTCTAGTCTGAAGCCTGTCAGTAACCTCACTGATTGTAGCATGAAACACAGCACATAATCCAGCATTACTGTAAACCTTTCCTTTCTATTGCTAGAACCAGTCGATTGAATTATTTACTGAAAGATCGCCCCTTTCACTTTAAACAAAGTAAAACACAACTTAGCAATGTAAACATGCTTAATATTCCTGGGTACATAACAAAGATGGCAATTATGATAAGTAACTTTAAGTGTAATTGTGCTCCAGGGGCTCTACAGGCTGTAATATGCTGAGCAGATTCAAATAAAAGTATTTCACTTTTTTAAATTCTGTTTGGTAACTCTGAAATATGATGAGATTAAAAACCATTGTGAATCAGCCCTGACTCAATCTTGTACAGTACAAGCTGCAGATTTCTTCAACACGAACTCTGAGAAATCACATTTGACAAAATGTAGAACACAGATTTTTGTGCAATTACTCATTCATTACCTCTTTAGTTTGCAGACAGAGAAACCATCATGCACTGCGTCCTCGCTGAATTTCTTCCCCTCTTCCAGGGCATCACGTGCTCGTCAAACCGCCAATCAAACATGACAGCTATTTACACTCACTGGGTGAGATGAAAGGTTCTCGGTCTATCACTCAGGCCCCCATTCACCTAAGAGAATGGGAAAGGAGACAGACAAAGCAGGAAAAAGGGCCTGTAAATTTTTATATTCTGGGCTGTCTCGGATGCTTTCCTTTGGAAGGCAAGCAGACGTGCACGCAGACTCACACAAGCCTTTATCCGTGTGTGTGAGTGCGTGCAGAGTTACAGCAGAAACACAGACACACTGTTACTAATACTGCAGCGCCGGTCTTTGATGTTCAAGGTGCTGTATCTGTTGTGCATGTCTGTCCTCTCAAATCATTTTCAGCACCGGGAGTAAAACACGGAAACAAAGGCAAACAACATATTCAAAAGTGTCAAACGACACATCTGGTGTTTCATGTTTGCCGGATGATGGTGACATGGCAGCAACTTCACACGGTTAAGATACAGGACAGACTAATTGACACTGGCTGCTGAAGAAGGCAAAAGGTTAGAGAGGCAGGGGGAATGGCCATCTCTTTCATGCACCGTGCTTCAACTTGATCCATGTTTATCCATTACAATGCAGATACGCGTTTAGGCTTTAAATCTACTTAAATGGAGAATAAAACCCACATCTGATATGTCACATCTTTATTGTAAAATTAGTTTTTAGACTTTTTAAGTCATTTATGACGCAAGAGGCATGAACTTAAAGCATCATCTTGAACTCATTGTATTAACTTGTGATGACTGTTTATATACTGACCAAGAAATAATAATAATAATAATAAAAATGATAATATGGGACTATTGGTTAAACATATATGCACTGGGAAATGAAAGCACAAGCATAGCAAAATAATGCTGTCAAGTAAGGTGCTTTAAGGTACACTATAGTCTGCAGAGAAACGATCTACTGCAAATCTGATAAACTCGGTTTGGGTTTTTTCTTGTATATTTATGATAACCAATTCATATCTTAACATGTTTCAGCAAACTTAGCATCAGTTTTAACACTGATAACCAGCCTTACGCAGCAAGACTACAACCTCTATGACCTGCAGTTTGTTTTCATCCTATCAGTATCAGATTATAATATTATTACACCTGCATTATTTTTCTGACGTTATTAATTTATCTGTTGACCACTGAGAGCTACAGAGCTCTCCCTGTTTTCTCCGTTACGGACGTTTTTATGATGCTCAGCAGTGAGCGGGTGGTGTACTGTATTTCTGTTTGTCTTGTCAGCTACTCACTGGATACATTTAAGCGAGGTTGATGAGAGCAGAGAGACAAAGATTTGCAAGCCTGCAAGACCAAACAAAATATGAAGAAAAGTGCATAAACACTTCTTAATGAGGAGAATTGCACAGGTAGAGGACTGCGACTGTGAGCAAGAATCATGGTGTTTTGGTTGTTGTATTTTCTATCAGAAAACAAGCGTGAGACTAACTGCACTCTTGTGTAGAACTTACTTTTATTATCTTCCAGTGAAAATCTAAACACGCCACACCTTGCGTATCCCAAGATGCACTCCCGTACCTTGCCTCTTATTGGATAATACTGTCACAATAACACCACAGTGGTTATGTGCATATTACGCGGACTAAATCTTGTTAAAATTATAATTAATAGGAGCTTTTTTTGAAACAACATATTTATCAAGATTCACACAATACAGCAATATGGATGACTATCAATGTGGACAACATCATTGGCCTGTCTTAGTTCACAACAGATGTTCATGTTTTCTGTGGGTCCAACCTACGCGTTTAGCTTATTTGCAATACTATTAACATTAACTGGGGTTAATTGGGAGGCTTATACTGCTATGAGCCAACAGAGGGAGAGCTGTCATGTTGTCTACCTACAAACTGTTATGTAAGTAAAGTAAACATTTATTAAAGTGTTGAACCATCACATGCCACCATACCAGATTCAACATCTACAAGAATCTGGACCTGGATGGAAAACCATTTTTCTTAAAAAAAAATAAAATAAAAAATCCCTAAATATCCTATTTGTTGTTTTGATGATGGTGGTCAAGAGTGTTTTCTGACACGTTAGTCCATCTCCTACTGTAGGTGTTCAGTTTGGTTGACATTTGGATAAATAAGAGGCAGTTCATAGGTCATCCTGGAAGAGACTCTTCCTATCAGGACAGAAATGTCTGCTAGTAAGGTAAAGGTGACCATTCAGAGCTGTTTGATGAGAAGTGACTTTTGCTTTTTTAGGGAATAAATGTTCCCAAATAATGGGAGCAAAAAGCTCGTGCAGCACAGCAGAGACTCCAAACTCCATCACATTTGGTTTGTCAAAGATAAATACGGTATATAAATACGGTGTTCGGCTCTGCAGCCGAACTACCTTTTCTCAAAATGCAAATTAAACTACAAATACATGCCTCTGATTCAAAAACCGAACCATAAGTTAATCAGTACATGTAATTAATGGGAGATGGAGCAGATCAGTGACTCCCTGCAAAAGGACAGCTGTGACTTTAAGCTCCAGTAATAACCGTGCTCTTCTAGCAAAACAACAAAGGCATCCATCTCGCACCATGTGCTAACACTGGTATCTGAAACGATGAGAGGAAAAACAGCTGTGCACGTTGGGTAAATCTTTTTTTTTTTCAAAAAAAATAATAGATGCCAAAATAAATTTGACTATTATTGGCTTAGAGGAAACTTTTCAAATAAACAGGTTTATGGTAAGTCATATCACTTGGCAGTCGATCATTATGATCACTCCTGGATTGTCCCAGAAGGTGGCATATTTATTAGTATGCAACAGATGTGGGGCATGCGTTTTCCTTGCTTAGGCTCGTGAAATTGGTCTTTTGGTGGCAGTATAAATATGATGAACTGTAGCCTATAACAGGCACTGGATGCCGCACAAGGACAAAACGTCCAAATGAGCAGCAAAAGTCACGTTGTAGCTGCTTTACAACGGTGCCATCAATGATTGATCTACACCCCGCTGAGCCACTACAGGAAACAAAGTATAGAGCCTATAATTTAGTTGGAAAACAATGCGTGGGACCGTCGGCTTGTGCATCCATTTCAGCACAAGCATTCCCTTGTGCAGATAGATCATTAAACAACCAGGCGCTTTGCAATATGGTGTAGTCAATGTCACTGAAAAGATGGGACAATAAAGTGAGATAGGGGGGGGTTGCAACAGCAGGGAGAGAGCATGGAGATGTATTAATGTCACATAGGCTTTAGCCTGCCTCCTTAAGCCCTGCAAAGAGTCACCCAAGCCAATTTCCATTATCATATTGATTGAAATAGTTCATCATAGTGTAATTTTAGGTTTATCGCCACCCGGTTGGGAATAAGACCAAAGCATTATCCAACAAAAGCTATTGTTCCAGGGGACATTTCGCTGTTCCAGTTCATTGATGGAGTTGATTAAGTTTAAATGAAGCAGACACTGGATAAAAGTGAGGGTATTGACCAGCGAGCGGTGCGCCGCGCTTGAAAAAGCCTGATACATGCGGAAAAGCAAGATTTGCTAAATGCTCTAATCTTCAATCAAATCTAACATCAATACAGACAAAGTTTGGTAATGAGAGATTCAATGAAGCATGCAGTAGAGAGAATTAATCCCCCTCGCCTAAACTGAGTTCAACTTTGAAGCTTGCTCCTCAGGATAGATAGTTATCTAAATGCTAAATAAGTAACGTATAGTACTTTTCACAGCATACTAATCATTTGTTCATTTTGTCTCCGTTATTTGTTCTCTTGCACTTCCCGTTGTTGATCTGGTGATTAGATCAACCTTGGATATTGGAGGAGAATAGAATAATGAGGCTGCTGGGGAGATTCGATGCACAGCTGCCTGTAATGTTCAGACCTGTGGGGCTGCTGTCACTACATACTGTTACACTTCACAGAGCGGGAAATTGGCCAGGAAAAATGAAAGACATTTAAATAGTAGAATAATGATTTGTTCACACTTGCCTACGAGTTATGAGGAAATAATGAATACTCAAATTAGCGGGGTGCAGAAAAATTCTAAATTTAGAGAAGGTCACATGTGTTTTTAGTTCAGTGTCACACAGTAAAAATCGGTGGGTCATTATCTTGCTTTTTTAGGGAGGTTCTTTTGGCTTGCAGCCTTACATACACATCAGGAACTGAGGGATCTGATAAATATTTTGTCTGCTATGTTTAGGCCACAAACAGGAGTTAAGTAATTAATTACAACAATTACTGTATATTAAACTGGACAAAAACCTGCATGTATAAAGAGTTCAAATCAGATTAAAAGGTAAGCTCACAGAAACCTTCCCCTTCCACCACCCTTCTTCAATAAGCGATTTCAGGTCACACTTATGGACATTATAAAATCATCAGATTGCCTTTGAAGCAAATTCTAGTTTTCTTTGGATACTTTGCACACTGGCAACACTGCAAACTCCTTATAGAGTACATCAGTGTAGCCTTCAGTGATTTTACTGTGTACTTTTTTTATTGAGTTTTGCCAATGATTTTTGTCCTGTCCCGATAAAATGCTTGAATCTGTGGTATTGTGGATCTTTTTAGGCCATTATTACTGTTTGATTGGCATGGCTAGGGTCCACTTTTGGTCTATTCATGGTAGACAAGGCCCCCATATAGTGCATGGGTGGGGGTCACTGAATAGTTTAAGAATGTGAAAATAATGCTAATCGCGTACTATGGCCTTTGCAGTCAACAGCTCTCAACCAAGCTGATCACCTTTTTCAGTTTGTGGACTGACACGATGATCCAAACACCTACTGGGAGATCTTTTGGTGTTCATTCTTCCAGTATAATTCCAGACGCCTCATCGCCAAGATGCACTGAAACCTTTCCAGCGGGTTGTGGTCTCTATAGTGAGACGGTTTATCTTCGTTTTTATTTTAATTTCACCACTCTGTATTTGGCAGTCATGCTTTCATATCCATACAGCTGCAAGCACACTTTCTAAATATTTGTAGGTTTTCACAATCCCCCAGAAATAATTCCTATATGTAAAAAAAAAAACAAAAAAAAACGCAGTTTTATTGTAGTGACTATCATTTTCTTGTCTTTGCTACACTAAGGTTCAGAAATCACCCACGAACCAATCAGCAAATTTACTTGACACTGAACTGGAAATTCAAATTAAGAAGCAGATCTTTTTCATTTCTTTCTTTCCTGTTTGTGATGCATCTGACTTTCTTTGAGACCATGTTGGTGACGTCCACCTGCAGGTTGGAAACTCCTCGAATTTGTCACAGGGCCACGATATGTCAGGTACAGCCACCACTGCAGAATCACTGTGATACATCTACCAAACCTCGGATTAAGCTAATTGCATTCAGAGAACAGCTTGTATCTGGCACCAAGAGCATAAAATGTCTGTACCTTGCGGTGATCTGATGACATCCTTCAGACTGAAGCTCGTATCTGCTGGAGTAAATGCGCAAAACACGAATTCAAGTTAAGTGATTAGTTTTTCATTCATTTAGATCTTCGCTTTCATGGCGAAGAATGAGACTAAAATTAGAACTGGCAATTAACCAAAATTTCCGGAATGACCTCGTGACCACATAGTGCGTCACTATGCCTGCCAGAAAAGCCTAGCGTTTGAGGAAGTATGTTAAGGAAAAATGAATAAAATTCATCATTAATTTCATTTTTGCTCATGTATTTATTTAATTTACCACTTATATTTTATTTAAAAAAACAAAAAAAACAACTACGTTTTTAAGATTTTTGAGTCTCATTTCTCACAATAAAGGAATGCTTGTGGTGAGATATACTGCAAATTTGAAATTTGAATCTCAAGATCACATATCCATGCAGAACTTGTCTGCATATAAAAATTTGATCTACATGTACCTTAGATTTTAGTTACCTCCAAGTCACTGAATCCAAGTTGATAGTGCCACATTAAATTACCTGTTGTGTGTCAGCTGAAAAGTAAATACATTAAAAGATGATTACAGAAACATCACTCAGATTTGAAAACGGCACTGGGGTGTATTCATCGCTTTTTCGAAGGAAAAAAAGAGCAAAATTAGCAACACAATACTCAAAAATAACCCACCTCGACGACAAAAGTATGAAAGTGAAGTTTATTTAGTTTAATTTAATGTTAAATATCGATTAGTATTATTTCATAGATTGCTGTTTGTTGCTTTAATTCGCTGTGTAACCATAAAACTGAAAAACAAAATCACCCAAAATAAAAAGTAAACCACAACAACAACAAAGTATTCATAATTGTTTTTATTTAGAAATGTCAGCGCATCTTCAGGCAGCATTGGGGAGGATGATTATTAGTGGTGCACTTAAGCGCCTCATTTTTTTATTAGTATTTTAAGTAAGTATTTTGCTTGTTTCGCTTCTGGAAGTTATTCAAACCGAAGCAGCCGAAGTGCAACTTTTCTCTCTGGAATACACAAGAGCAAAAACCCAGCCTATATCACACAGGCAAAGTGCTCAAGTAAATGTTCTCGGAACTCCTTTCATTACTGCTGAGACACCACGTACTTCGAGATGTTCACGGTCACGTGTGCGTCGCACCGGTCCAGTTGGAATAAGAAGGTGTGCAGAAGGAGTGTGCGCGCGCGTGTGTGTAGCTGTGTTCAGTCAGTGGTGCTGCCGCTGGTCGTGGCAGTCCACAGTGGAGCATCCCTGAAGGTGAGTGAGTGCTGCTGCTGCTGACATGTAGCCTGGTACCACATCACAGGTGACAACTCCCCGCACTTGAAGTAAATGTTACACACGCCTTGTGAGGTCTTATTTTTTTTTCTCCCTCTCTCTCTTTCTTTGTAAGAAAGGCTTCCTACAGGCTACGCCCTGATCCACTTATACACTGAATGTGATTTAAATTTAGATTTTTTTTTAGAAATAAATATATATATATATATATTGGTGCCAAATCCATCAAATTCACGTTTATCATATTATAGTTTTTTTTATTAATATTATTATTCTGAGGCATCTATATAAAGCTTTTCAGTGACACCCATTGGGTCTTAAGCGGACTAGACTTGTTATCAGTCTGTCTTGACTTCCCCTATTTATTTCCAGATGCCACCTCATTATTTACATTTACTGTTTGCAGAATGACGGTAAGTGTTGTCAAGCGCGCGCTGAGTGGATTTTTCAACCCTCTCTCTTTTTTTTCTCATTGTTGAGAGATGAGCTGTGGGACACGAAGTCTGAGCTGTGTGTTGTCAGAATCCCATCTAATCTGCATGTTTGTTTCTTAAACAGGGCATGTTCGCTTATCCCCCCTTCTTTTTCTGCAAATCGACAGGAGATGCAACCCGGGAGAAGTGCAATAAAACAAACTCTTGCTCTCAAAGGTGTGCGCGGCTTTGTACCGGCGCGTTTTGCCTGTTAGCTGCACATCCTCTGTCTTTTCATCTGTCAGTTATTCCCCCTCATGTTTTGTCATTTGCTCTGTATATTCATTTGTCGCCTGGATTTTTTTTCCTCAATGCCTGCATACACCCGAGGTTGTAATTAAATTTCTCCCTCAGTGCGACAAAAGAATAAAAGGATTGTTTTCTTTTTCTTTTATTTTTTTTGTTCTGAGATACGTTTGATTACTGGTGTGATGTTGAGACAGTCTGTGCAGCTCTTGGAGACGTGTGCGTCCTGAGAGCAAGGTGGGGATGTGCTCTTTCACCAGCCACAATAGATTAAAAAATAAAATATAAATTATTATAGAAAAATAATTAAATCAATCAACCAAAAAAAAAGAAAGAAGGCCTTAATAGGGGGTCTGGAAGTCAAGCTGACTTCTGATATTGTTCTTTATCTTTCCGAAGAAAGAAAAAAAATCCGTCAAAGTGTAAAAGGCCCGTGAACCTAGACCTGACAGATAATCCTGCGATATATACATCTAAAGATATCATAACACATTGAACGGAGGCGTTTCCAACAGCTTGAATTGATGGAGAAATTTTAAAAAATGAGACCAATTTTACCGAGTTTGTGATTTTTCTCAATCGCCTGCTATTATTTTATTTATCTGGCTGCTTATTATTGTTGATTATCGGTTTCAATGGAGCCACTTTTTGCAAAACGGCTGATGTGTTTCTCCTCCTGCCTTTCAGGACGAAACGAACAGCGCCCCCTACTGTTCATTGGTGAAGGTACACAGTGGAGTCAGCACATAAAAAGCTCATGGGCCCAGTGGTTAGTAAACAGTTTTTAATCCCATAGAGCCGTTTCACACCCCTCTACGTGATTACAAGGATACAGTCACACCCGTAAATAGATTTACTTCCTGTGATAATGATTGCCAAACGTTTATTAGCTGCTATTATTTTTTTATTAGTATTATTATTATTATTATTACTATTTTTGAGGTAAAAGTCTAAGAAATAAAATAAAATAAAAAATAAATAATGAAATAAACAGATTAAATCAACGTGGGTGAAAGTTTATGTTTAAGAGGAAAGCGTTTCCAGCAGCCCGGGTGTGATATGATGGATCACTACAGACACTTCCGCCCCAAAACAGACACGTTAAAGATCTGATTTTTCTTTTTCTTTTTTTTTTTTCTTTTCGACAATTTATTCTTTGGCTGCACCCGAACTGCTGTCTGAATCGTCATTTCTGGCTCATATTCTACATTTCTCCCCTCATCCAAATCAAAATCTCTGCGCTCCTATAGGGCTTGTCAAACCTCCAGTTTAGTGATGTAAAAGGAGAAGAAGAAGAGGGGGAGAAAAAAAAAAAGGAGGTCAGGCTGAGCCCGGCGGGATACAGGGCAGCTGCTCCCAGACCAGTTTCCCCCCATCACACCTACTGCAGCTCCAGTTCTAAAGGCATTTGGTTGGCGGAGTAATTAATAGGAAATAATGATGTTGCCTTAGGTGCCGCATCACCTCCGAGGACGACGTGTTGACTGCATTATTAATCTCCTTACTGTAAATGACACATTGATGCTGATACTTATTTAAATTCATGTGAGAGAGGTGCTCAACTGAACTAATAGGTGAAGTGATAGACATTTTTTTTTAACTTAATTAATTAAAATACCAAAAGAAGGAGGTGAGCTCCTCCTGCTCGTAAGCTTCTTTTTTTTAAAAAATTGTGTTTTTTTTCCTCTGTTTTAAAATGTTAAATCATAAAGTATAAATCGTAACCTATTATTGACATGTTTCATGTCAGAAAGCAAGATTATGCCTCATTTCTCCATAATAATAATACTAATAATAATAATAACCCTGGGAACTACTGCAGATATTGTAATCGCGCCATAATGCACTTGTCTGCCCAATTAGCTGAAACAATTACTGCAACTTTGACTTTAATTACGTCTCAATTTGAAGCCTCGCTGCTGGTCTATAATTCAGTGATTAAAACCCTCTTTTGCTTCAGTGCCTTTAGGGCAGCGCATGATTAGGACCTGTCAGCTGCTGGAGTGAACGGAGCCAGCCATGCGTGTTGTGCAACATGACCCGCTGTTGTTAAACCTTGTCAACATATTAACCTGAATTCCCCAGTCATTATGGACTGAATTGGCTACATATGAAGAAGAAAAAATGTACACATGTGCATGTGTAATTGAAAAAGAAAGAAAAAAGACGACGGTATTTTTCTCTAGGGATGTGACGTCACGAGTGTCCTAAGGCCTGTTTTAAGAAGATAAAAATAATGAAAAGTAGAGCACGCTGACTAAGACAGGGGCACACAGAATTAAAAGTACATCCGTTTTTGTTACCTATAAGTCGACTTTAGACCACAGATGATGATCCAGTTAATTACATACAGTTTGGTTATGCTGGGAAAAGTAGTCGCTAAAATCAAGAGTCATTGGAAATTTGATCATTATACGCAGACAAACAAAAATAAAGAGGTTTGACAAGAGGAGAAAGACTGCTTTGGGAGGGCAAAAAGGTTCATCTGAAGCACATTTGATCCTTGTCAAAATATATTGATTCATGTTCTTTCAAGAGACAGTTGATGTCTTCCTTAATTTCTGACTGGCCATCTGGACTGACTGATGAAAGCCGACTCTTGTTTTCTTTGTAGGTGAAGAGCTAATGTGTCAGAAAGTCAATAACTATGGAAAATGATTAATACCTGTAAATACTATAAGATTTGGCAAATTTCCTTTTGAGACGATTCACAAAGGGGGAAAAAACATGCGTTTTCCAATGCTCATGCCTGACATAACCTATATTTATATTGCATAGAGTAGGTGAGATTTGGAGAAGTTTGCAGGAGTGTCCAGGCAGCTGCAGTGGATGCAGACTGGGGCATAGGTTTTATGAATCTCCCCTCAGCCACAATCAGTGCAAGCGAGTTTCCTTTGGTGTATCCAGGGGTGAATAATTTATAGGAGGATAAAAGCATTTGTGGTTGAGAGCTAGACAGTCAGACAGTAGAAGGAGGCTGGCTGGGAATCACCCGCCTTCCTCCCCAGCACCACTACCCCCACCTATCAACCCCTACACATCCACCCAAACCCAGCTCACCCCCTCTGCCACGTGGTGGCCTTGCACGATACCTCCTCGGACGGCTGCTTGAAGTGCAAATCTGTGTTCCAACTTGTTCCCGGTGCCTGTCAGCATGTTTTCCTCTTGTCAGCAGCGATTGAGTGTGGGCCCGTGTCACCCTTGTACCGCCGCTGTAACAGGATCATTGACAGGCCAGTGACACTGCCCAACCAGATAATGGAAACCTATTGATTTTTCTTCTCCTTTTTTTTCTTTTTTCTTTTTTTACACAGACAATATGTGGCACTTCTAAATAACTGGCCAAAGGAAGAGGTCATGATCAATGGTCCTGACCTTTGATTCACTGCTGCTACAGACACTGAAAAAATAAATAGATAAAATTTTATACATATATATATATATATATATATATATATATTCATGCTTTTATATAAAGTTGTGGTGGGTTTCAATTAAAATTGAAGCAATTGAAGGTTTTTTTCATGTTGCCCCCCTGATTTTGATTTGCTAAATTGACAGAAACTGTTACCTCTGAATTAAATGCGTGTTTCGCTCTTTGTACAGGGTTAGTGCTTGCAGTTTTAATGGTGAAATCTCCAGAGAGGAGGCTCCTTTGATACCCATGGAAATGATAAGCATGCATTGGCTGCCCACCATTGGACCCAGTTGGCAGATGGCGAGCAGGTCCTGCAACAACACATTTCTTTTTGTCAGCCTTGTCCCCCTCTCTTGCTCTCTCTCCCTCTCTCTCTCTCTAGCCAGTGGGATAATGAAAAGCCCAGTTCTGGTCATGGCTAACTCAATCTCATTATAATCTCTCCTTTTTTTTATTCATTCAGC
>VUQR01011763.1:12440-31961 GCA_015108515.1 Hemichromis elongatus
CACATGCGCATCTCTTCCTCTTTCCATCCTCAATGCCCTCCTCTCTTGCTCTCTCTCCCTCTCTCTCTCTCTAGCCAGTGGGATAATGAAAAGCCCAGTTCTGGTCATGGCTAACTCAATCTCATTATAATCTCTCCTTTTTTTTATTCATTCAGCCCCTTGGGATGCTGTCTGCCAGCGATGTGGCTTTCAACCTCCAGAGAGAACATCTTTTGAAACAGCCAGGAGACCTAATGAAGTCACAGAGTGGCACAATTATTTCCCAAAGAAGGAGTATTAATGTACTTCAAAAATCCCTCTGGAGAAACATGATGACAATTGGTTTGTACAGCTTTGATCGCTGCTTTAAATACTGCCCAAGATAAACTGCAGGGTTAGCCCCCTTTGCCACTGGTAAGTAGAAAACCCAGAAGTGGCTATCAAGCATTAGGAACATCAAATACCCAGCCAGTTCTGCTAAAAAACACTGGAGTTTAAAATAGCACATAGCCCTAAAATTACTTTCTGCTGGGAATAATGGTGCAAAATGACACTGAAATGTGCATCTTTCACCCAACTGAATTGCAACAAATTTCGTTAAACATAACAAATAAAATCAGGTTGTGTGTTGTGGGGAAGGGGCTGATTCATTATCACATAAGACACCTTTAGACAGCTGAAAGCGGCAACTCCAGCTGCTGCTGCTAAAAGTTGCATCTGTGCTCTGTAATCAAAGAGACTTTTCTTTGAAATTAGAATTATGATGTTTTTGTCAAAAAAAATTGCTGTGATGTTTGAGGTTGTTTACGCCACCACTTACAGGGCAGATTAAACAGATTAATACATGATAAACACCAATCAACCTTAAACTCTACTCCATTAAATACACTAGAAATTCATATTTTGCTTTTATTTAGATCACACCTTTATTATTTTTCCTCTACATCTTTCAGATAAAGTGAAACAGTATTCTGATTTTTTTTTTGTCTGAATTTGAATCTCAGCTGTAGATCTGTAAGGCAATGGCCATCCTGCACTAACACAACAATGAATTTTCTGCTGTCCGAATTTAAAAGACATCACATACTACATACTGTAAAATATTTCCAGTCACAGGTTTCAAAGGCACTACAGTTTTGAAGCAGCGAGAGAAAGTCATTTATGTGTTTAAACTCGCATCTGGGGTCACTGTTGTTATATTCATGCATGGTTAAAGCTAGCAAAATATTCATTTACACCCCCACATATATATAAATGACTTTAAAATAGATATAGTGGAACAATAATGGGTAAAGGCAATGAACAGGAGGACAACTGTGTTTTTTTCAAAGTTTCTATGAAGAGCTTTAATGTTTAGTCACTATCTTCGGATGTTTTTGGCCCATTAGGCAGCACTTATTATTTGTCACCTCTGCCTTGCTTGTATGTGTTATCTGAGCCAACATCATTATTTAACAAGGTTATAGCAGCCTGCTAGTGAACTAGGAGACAGAGAAGGACATTTACAAGCCAAATCTACTGGTGTGATATTATCTGAAAACTGCCATTTAATAGGCAAATGGCACCAGTGTTTTGGTCTGGTTCTGCTTTTTGGTTACAAACAAACCAGCCAATCGTTTAAACCATTTGTGATTTTTCATTTGTCAGGTCTTGATTGATTGCAAAGATAATATATTTAAATATAAGCTAATGAAGACATCTTCAGCCTTTGTTCTGTGCATAAGTCTGTTTAAAATATCTAAAACAGAAAGCCCTTTTCAAATTTGAACATGTTTGCTTCTTCTCGCTTTTCTATGCTGCACATGTCTCTTTTGTCTAATCAACTCTGTTTCTGATTTACGATAAGATGACAATATTCATTTAACATGCATCTTTTACTATTCCCAGTCCAGGAGAGAGCTCTTTCTAAGGGGGCGGAGGGTGGAGCAGCTGCTGCAAGAGGTGACACATAGGAAGACATTGCTTTTATTGACAATGGCAGAGAGAAGTAAACGTTCAAAGGTGTGTTTGCACCTCACCAGAGCCAATGCTGACAATACTCATTGGCACAAGTACAAAAAAAAGACTTCTCCATGTGTAGCGAAAAATTGCAGCTGAACAAAGAGGTGAAAAATATTAAAGGAACAGTGACCAATGCCTGAGCGACAGAATGCTGTCACCGAGGCCTGCTATGTCATGAACCTTCTTTCAGGAGTCTGTTTTCAAAAACACAAGTGGTTATCCTTCAAGCTTACAGTTTTACAGCTAGAAATTTCCTTTCTCTCTCTCTGCCCTGGATTATGTTTCCCTGCTGAGGCACAGCAGAGGAAAAGAAGCACAAAACAGACATCGTGTTATTTTCAGAAAAACTTAGGAATATATTTTTACATTGGAAGTCGAGTATGGATTTCAATCACCCACACTAAAATTGCCTTAGGACTTCTTCCAGCCAGCAATGTTTGTTTCAGTGTGCAAATGTGCACCTGCCTGTTGATCTACGACTCGGCTAAGGTTTATTAATTAACATTTCCTTTCAACAGCATATTGTGTGATAAACACCATTATATTGTAAATGAAGTCTCCTGTTTTACCCTAATCTCACCTTGCTCAATTATCCACATATTTGTTAAACCTTTTGCTCAGTCCATCATAACTGCTGCTGTAAATGATGCCAGTGCAACTGAGAGGACTCAGACGCTCCTCTAAGCATGGTATCATATCATATACAATCTTTTTATCAGAGTAAGGGGATCTTGATAAACGTTACTAATGTAATTTGGCACAGCATCAACACATAAACATGTGTTTAATTCTTTAAATTTACAACACTTCTTTCATATCACACATGCCGAATATCAATGGAGCTGATTTCTATACAAACATTTGCATGCAAGTTTAGTCAGAAATGTATGAATATTTGATTGCAGAAGATATAATCCTAATCAAATTGGAATTCTTAAATTGATTTAACAGCAAGTATTAATAAAATGAAAAATGTACAACATATTAGAAGATACTATATCTGCAAGTTATTATTATCAAAACAGTCAAGTAAATGCACAAAATATCCTTTAATGGCATCTGGTTGTAAAACCAGAGCAAGAATTAGTTTTATTTAGCTAAATCTAAACTTCTGTGTGTTTTAAATATGTATTTGCTGGCTTTTAATATAGTATAAATTAAAAGTGTTATAATTGAGGTAAGCGTTTTGGCAACAGGATCAGCCAGCCTAGACCACACACGTCAAAGCCTTAGCTGTTCAGAAGATATATATTGTAGAGAATACAATTATAAAAATGTCCTAAGAAAAAAGTGAACTAATATATTTTACTGAAAGGACCTGGCAAAAATACTTATTTACATGCTGGCGTACTTAAACTTAAAAATACTGCGCATCGTCAGCTAAAAATGTTACGTTATATTAGCACGTAGCCAGAAGTCATGTCATGCAAAATAAGTGACAAATTTAAGTGCAAGTGTATTTGGATAATAGGTAATGTTCATAGTATTTCCAGTACCTGTTGTCTTTAAACTGTTAAGTATGAATTTTAAGCGTGATGTCTCTAATTACAACACATTTCCAGTGATGTAAGAACCAAAGACAGCACCTTTGGAAACACAGAGCTAATCATAGAAAATAATATAACTTTTGTTACAACTAAAGAGGGTTTTTCATAAAACGCTGCTGTTGTGCCTAATAATGAGAATCCGATTTCAGAAATTAAGCTGAATGTTGAAGGTTAAACCAAAGAACAAATGACAACAAAACAAGCTGTCCCAACGTCTTGAATGTCATTTTGATTAAGAAGTCTGATGCAGGTACACAGAGGTGAAATTGTACAAAGCATCCACAAACTAATGACACTGTACTGTGTTTACAACTAGAGCAACAATTTCACTGGATATTCTCTAAAAGAAAATGAAACATGAAACACATTCAAATTCTTGTCTATTTTTACAGTACGGCTCTCCTTCTAACTAATGCTCCTTATAAATTTTGTGTTATGATGAAAACCTTATTTCAAAAATTTATGAGGAGTTTTTTTGTTGAATTAACAAGGCACTTATATTATGACAAATTTTTGGATCATACATATTGTTCCACATAATTCACATTGCAGTCAAAAAACATGAATCCTATTAGTCGTATTAGCTGTGGCAAAGTACTATACTATATAACATGCTGGTGTATAGGGAGAAATGAGAGCAAGAGCGAGAAATACATAGATCTGGAGGGATCTGGAAGCTGGAAGTAAAACTACCCAGTTTCTGGGTCGTTGTGAGACATGCTCAGTTGTATTTTCTGATGAAGAGCTAAAACCTCTACCATCCCTCTCCCTGAGTGGGGTACGCTGGTGTTTAGAAGGTGCCTCTGTAAATGCCTGATCCAGTCCTCCTGGATAGAAAAGGGACCTTGAAAAACTAGGTCACAGAATCTGTAGAGATACAGCAAAAGAGACTGTCAGTGTTTCCAGACTTAACTTCTTCTAACTAAGATGCATTTTTATTTATTCTATATATTGTAATCAAAGATTCTCATTTTTTCCAGTCTTTTCAATAATTGTATAAAAGGGCATTATTAGAGACATGGGCACTTTGCCACTTTAACTAATAGAAGTTACTAAACCATAGCTATGTTTGTAAAGTGACTTTTGGAGCACAAGTTCAGTATCACTGTTATGCTGATGACACCCAGTCTTATCTACCTGTCACACTTGACAGTTTTAGGAACCGCTTTGACTGTTTGGATGATCTCAAGTTAATGGATAGCATTACATTTCCTTCAGTTAAATGATAGCAAAAAAAAAAAGTTATTTTATTTGCTGTCCCTTAAGCTCCACGGATATCTTAACTAATACATTCAGTCCTTTCTCCACATATATTCAGCCATAATTTAAGTTCCTGGAGTATTTGTTGATTGTTCCTTGACCTTTAACCCTTTGCAGGAGGTGGTAGTTTGGTTCCAAAAAAATTCCTCAGTGCATCTAAATATATTGTTTATAGTTAGAATCTAATCAGACCTTGAGCTAACTCAACTACCAGGTGTAAGCAGCAAGTTTAAGCTAAATACATTCTCGTAGCCAAACAACTTCTCTAAGCGCCCCCTTCTGGCCAAGAAGAGCAATATGGTCATTGCTATTAAGAAAAGTTGAGGTGTCCATGACTTTACAAACCATTAGGTGACATCATGGTGAGCAATTTTAATATACAGTCAAAAAAAATGGGTGCAGACGAATTGCTTGCAACCACTAAACATGCAAATGTCAATATACCAACTTGTCCTTTATACATCTGGCAACTTAACCCTCATTTTGTTGAAATGCTGATTAGCCTTTTAATCCTTTTACCTGCAGGTCAGTGTGCACATCTCAGTATTCAATGGAGGTAAATTATTCTTTTTGAGCCCCGGCCTCAGTCTTGGTTTCTTCTTCCTGAAATCATAGCCTAGAAAAAGAAAGCACCAGACTTCTTTTTCTCAAGAAACACATCAGTTTTTCACTGACAGGAACAATAACTTCAGTAATTCTAAGACAAAAATTGATTTTCTAAATGCATATTTTGCATCGTTTTGTCTCTAAATACAGCAAATATTATCTGTTTTTCGTTTAATCTCAACAAAAATTACCTGTTTCTTCAAAAACTGCAATCCTTTTCCTGTGTGCATTTGCTTGAATATGACCAGGAAGCTGGGAAACAGTGGGGAAGGTGCTGCCACACTGAATATAAATCTTTTTTGAATCACATTCCCCTGAAAAATAAAATCGTAAATGATGTGAGTGTATTTTACACAGTGTTATATATTCATTTTAATACAGTTTAGCTGGCACATGATACCGTATCTGACAAAATAAAGTTTCCAAACATCAGAAGTTGGATATTTAAGAAGAAATATAGAATAATTTCTGAGTTCATGCAGTAATTTTATTATCAGATAAACTGTTAGTCCCAGTGTGCGCTAAAGTCTTCTTCCACCTGGCTGCATTCTAAGCATCTTATTTGCACTCTCCTGTTTGGAAAGTGTTACTGGTAAAGTTTAACACAATCTGGTGTCTTCAGGGGGACTTTTTTCACATACAATTCACCACCTCTAGGGAGTCACGAAGGATTTCTAAACTACACACAGAGAAAAAAAAATCACAGATATATTCATTTTACAGGAAAACTGACAACAACGCTGCGTTACCCTACACTGCATGTTAATGACAAATAGATATCCCAAATGATCTTTCAAAATTAAAGAAACAGATTTTACTTTTAACGGTATTTTTATGTAAAAGAAAAATATCCCAAAAATGTGAGTAACACAATCAGTCAAAAAGCTTTAAATTCATGATCTATGATTTGAAAGTCATCTCGACCTTATTCTACAAATTGCCGTCAAATCAGTCTTTAGGACAGAAGACTTGGGAGAAAAACACCTTTAGGAAGTATACTGCAGCTTTGAAATCTTTATCAACCTCCTCCTTAGTACCTCACTGAAAGTTTGATTTGGACAGACATTAAACAAAATTGGGGATTCGTGGATGATGGGCTTGTGACTCAACATCAAGAGGATTTCATGTTTTTTTAATACGAACTTCAAAAGCCCTTTGGTGGCATTCTATGCAGAGAACGTGTTTCTCCCACAAATAAAATGACTGTGAACAATTCTCACATTGTTTAACTGTACTCTGTCGCCAATAAACATGTTATCTGGGATGAGACGAGGTAAATTTGCAATAAAATATTAATTAAAATCTGAAGACTGAGAATTAGTAGGCATCGATGCTAGTGAACAAAGCAGCTCAAACACAGCACACTCAGTGATTTTAAAACATATAAAGTTGTTGTTGATATGGAGGTGGTTATATTTCATGCAAACCTACAGTTTGCCTGGGTCAACATGCTATTGCTCTACTGATAATTAATTGAGAAATGAAAAGAAAGCAAGTGGTCCTAACCACCCCAAAGATTTTTTCCAAGATAAAAACAATTAAAATGCAACAATAAATGACACTTAATGATATAATAGCTTGCATACAGTAGCTAGTCCTACACATGACCTATTAATTGCATGATAATGGGTCATACCTTAATTTTTTTTTTAAATGTTTTTTATGCTTTGGCTGGTTTTGATTAAATTTTAAAAATGATGTATTTTATATAAGACTACATTGTCTACTATACTATATGTGGTATATTCAACCCACGCCTACGACTATTTGGAGATAATATTACTGTATGTTAACTAATGTCTAACTTCAGGAACCACCCATATTACCATGAGAGACTATTCACGCATTATCGGCTGTCCAAATCTAGACTCAAAGATTCCATACCATGAGTCCAGTTTGCTTCCCGACTGGTCACCTCTGTTTCGGCCACATAACCTTTGGTCATCTCACAGATCATCCTGGTCGCATAGGTTTCCTGGCTCACTGCAAGCTCCACACTTTCCTGTTTGGCTTTGAGGAGTTCAACTAAAGTGCTTGGTGAGGCTTTAGTGTCGCTTTCTGCTTCCACCTGTAGCTTCTTCCTTTCTGAGAGGTTATCTACCCTGTGTTTATATACAAGGCTTTTCACTATGGGATGCAGACTCCTTTTGCCATGTTGGAGTTTCACTGGGATGCTTGTGTGCATCAGGAACAGGCCATTGCTGCAGATGAACTTCTGAGAGGCTAAAGGTCGTGAGGAAAACGGACTCTTAGTCAGAAGGCTGTTCCAATGTTCTGTTTTGTTCTGTAGCAATTCATTTAGTATGCACAGTGGAGACTTACTGCTGCTAACACTTGTACCTATTCGTTTCAAGTGTCCCCTCACATGGTTGGAGATGCCAGTTTTGCTATCAAAACATTCCAAACACACAGGACACGTGTGTTGTCCTTGAGTTTCTGGCTTAACAGCTGTAATATAAAAAAAAAAAAAGTATGTCACAATTAAAAGGAAAGAAAGAAAATTTTTTAGTGTATATTTGAGAATGTAAAACTTTATAAGTAAAGCATAGATTTTATATAGCTGTTTCTATATGTAAGTCATATAGACCTTACTGCCCAGCACAGAAATACCAAATCGTTTTACCAAATTTACCATTTCCTATAATGCCACTGTGAAGTGGTTGTGGACATTTGAAGAACTTTGGCTTCCATCGTGGAGTAATTAACCAAAGCTTCTATGGAGCGGTGCAAAATATGCAATCCCACTGATTAAGATTATAGATGCTTGCTCCAGCACATCTCTGGCTTCATTTTTCTTCTCCTATCAAAAATGCAAAATGATTTGCTAACTAAGTTACAAAATATAGGCCCCTTATTTATTGGTTCATAGCATTTAAGGGCATATAGAAGCTACTTGCTGTGTGGATATTGAAAGACTAATAGGTGGAACACTTAAACTACAATTGTACAGTATGTGTAGACACCTAAAATTTTACAGGCCTTAGCTTGACTGCTAGGGTATAATGAGACAATCGGAGTTTGGGATTATTATTTTTGGCATAAACTCAGTTTGTATATACCTACCAGTTTCAGTTGTTCAAATAATCGTACCTTTTTTCCTCATGCCAGTAGAACTCTTTCTGCGGATTCTTGGCTGACAGTCCCACAACGCCACTTGCTCTGGTGAAACCATGTGCCGGGCATTATAGCTCACCCCAGCTCTGTGAAGATGTCCTCGCACGTGATTCGACAGACCCACTCCGGACTCAAACGTGGCAGGACAGTAAGGACAGGGCTTACGTTTTACTGACGGTGTGGGGGACATATCAAAACTATCACTTGGAGATGTATTAGGCAATTCTGTGGAATCATCACTCACTGTCGCTTCAATGTGCTCCTCTTTGATTATGAGCTGTTCTATGTCACTGCAGTCTTCATCTCCATCATCTTCAACCTTGAGTGCGTGGGGGCTTTGGTGTTTGGCTGCAAAGCTCTGCCTCTTTTTCAAATACCTTCGAGCATATGAGTTCCTTTCATTCTCGCTGCTTTCCAAGAAGCTGCCTGTAGCTTCGCTGGTGTCATCACTGAAGTTATCATCACCCTCACAGCCTTTCTTTAACTCCCTAACTGCACACTGTTTCTTAAGCCTCTGGCTAAGCCCAGGCAATATATTACCATTCATTTTTTCAGTTGTGTTATGCAAAGGTGTAGTCATTTTTCCCATTGATGGAGAATTTTGGCTTACTTGTACTTGTAAACTCCCGTTTACGGGGTCATTTTTGCTTCCCTGACAGAACATCTGGTCCAATTTAAGCTTCCTGGCTGTAAAAGCGGCGGCTGTAGAACGGTTTGCCAGCTTTAAGCTGCCAAAAGCCCTGCGGTCATTGTTTTCAGCATCTTCGTGTACACAGGTGAGATCAGTTTCCACATCCAATATTTCTGCTGGTTGTAAGAGTAGTTTTCCATGCTTGTCGATCCTCCACAAATATGGTGACAGCATGCTTTTAGTGCAGCTAGAATTGGGTTTAAACTGAGGAGAATTTACAGTGTTGTCACTGTTTTTTTGAATGTGAATATCGGGTTTTTCCTTTAAAGTAGATTTAAATAGATTTGGTTTACATCGGGTCATTCGGGGTTGGTCATCAGTTGTTTTATATTTGCCAACATGTGGCATTTCAGAATGTTTTCCTAATACTACTTTATCTCTCCTTGTGAAAAAACTCATTTTACACTGAAACGGAACACATTGTGCTCCCTCTACATCATTAGTATGATTCATTTTCCTGTGTGTGTTGAGGTGTGCGGCATGTAAGTGTGCTACAAGTGCCTGCCGTGTCAAGGTAATGTAATTACACTCCTCACAGAAGTAGTAGTGCTTCAGATTATCATGTGTTTTGGTACCCTGGACAAAGACTTTTTGGCAGTTACAACCAAACGTGCACCGAGAGCACGGCACTGTGGTGGCCCCGTCTTCAAATTCTGTCTTTTTGAGACCTTCGATTTCCTCCATAAGCTTTTCCAGCCTATCTTGGTGAATAATGATGTGCCTCATGAGGGAGTTGCTATCACAGAACAAAAGCCCACACTCTCCACATATAAAGGGCTGTGAATCATTCTTGCTGTTCACCTGATTATGCTTGTCTAAATGATAGATCATATGTCTATGGAAATGTCTTTTTTCCTTGAAATTAACATTGCATATTGTGCATGAAAAGAAAAGTGAATCTTGTTCAAGTTGCTCTGCCTTCAACTGTTCCACTTTTGGACTAACACAGTTTTCATCTTCAGGGTCATTTTCCTCATTACAGCCTCCCCGCGCTGTGCTATAAATATGGCTCTCAGAGTCTAAAGCTATGTTCCGAGAAAGGTCTTTGAATGGCATAACTGAATATTTAATGTCAGATTGTGTACCCAAAAATTCATCTTTGTTGCCAGTGTCAACACTTTCAACATCATTACCATCGCAGAAATGTCTGTAGCTGTTGTTAACCTTTTCAAGACAGCCTAACATGCTTTTGGTGTGTGTATTGTGCTTCTTGTCTCTTTGGGGCATCACTTTGGTCTCCAGCCTTCTGTCATTGTGCAAAAAGCATTTTCTTGTTGAATCCCACCTGATTACTTCAGTATTATCATAATCATCCAAGGAGACTCCAGACCATTCCATGTCCCGTGGAGATCTTGTTTTTATTGTCTGTTTTGTCAAAGGTTGGCTAATGTGCATTTGCTCTGCACTGTCACCTGACAGCGTGGAATAGGCCAGTTTAGACTCATTCTCCTCCGAGTGAGACAGTGGCGTGTTGACACCTGGCTGTGTGGCCGGTGTTTTTACGTCGGGTCCCACTGTGTTCTTCCAAGCGTCTGATTGAAGCTCACTAGGTGGTGGTAACACCTCGGGGCTCGTGTCCTTCTCCGCTTGCCACGCGGCATCCAGGACACTGTTGGATAAAACAGTGCCTTTGTTCAGGACACAGTGTACCTCTGAGTTGGGGTGTGAACCAGGTCCATTAACAAGTGCTCCTGAAGGCAATGAATTGCCTGCATGGGGAACAGCGGGGACACTGCTGTATACAAATGGATTCGGCTGGGTTCCATTTAAAGGGTTTTCGTGTTCATCTGAGGACAGACCTGCAGCATTGTTCTTCAGGGAGAACGTGTGAGTCTGTAATGGCTCCCGAGTACGACCTGGGCTGTCAGACACTGATTCCACGTCTTTGTCCTCTTGTGCATTCAGCTTCAGATCAGACATAGCAGCAAGACTTTCTGAAATATAAAGAAGAACAAAATTATTAGGTGAACTTTGAGCAAGTCAACCATATCTACACGTATACACAGTATAAATAGAAAAATATAACTCTTGCACAAAATATAGTAAAATGTAATTCTTTTTCTCTCATTCTCACTGACAATACAGTGTTGTTGAAAAAATCTTCTTTTTTCATGTTGGGCTATTCCCACTGCTCTGTAAAATGAGAGTGGTATTATTCTGTGCCGCATTATGATTTTCCAACACCCTCTTTCGCCACCTCTATTCACAACAAACCCTGCTGTTAGCCTTGAATACCCTGGTGAGGATGCTTAATTATGTGAGCGTACCTCTGGGATACAACCTTCCTGCTTCTCCACCTAAAGTTCTCAGTCGCCTGCTAAAATTGACCAATTTCCATGGGAACAAAGTACACCTCCAATGAGATCATATTGCGTCTTATCACTCTGTGATGGTGCCAACACAGATCCCAGCATGAGACTGTTGTTACTTGAATCTTGACAAATTGGCAGGCACACAATCTGTCTGAAACACAAACACAGACTCACACAAAGAAAACATACACTTCAGCACATACACGTGGACAGGCATACAAATTCATTTAAGAGTGGTTGATTTTAAAGCACAATGACTCTTTTTTTTACTCCATATTTATTTGGACAGTATGCAACCAAATAGTTTTGAGCCATTAAAAATGACTACAACTGAAAATGTGCACGTTGGATCTTATAACAGATTATATTTTGCTGTCCAGAGCAGATTTAGTCTAAAACATATGCTCAGTGGGTTTGACATCCCGGGCTGGTCGCTCTCTACAGGAAGCTGCATTGCTAACGAAGTGGTAAATTCAGTGTTAATGAGTGGCTTCACTGTTACCACCTCAGAGGTAAAACCTTCCGAGCTCCATATTCTCCCCATCTGTTGTGGTGTTAAAGGTTCGAAAGGGGAACAGACGCTCTACATTTAAAGCGAGCTTCGCTGTTACCCCCAAACGGCAGGGTGGCAAAACCATCAAAATATCTTGGTTGAAAATGTGCAAGCCTCATTAGCAGCCAACTCACACAACTCGCTTCTATATATAAAGAACAGGGGCTCAACTGAAAAGCAAATTTTAAAAATGTATTTGCTTCTATTTACTTCATTTAGTCAATGTTAAAAGGCTGACTTTGCCTTGCCTGAAGATATTTACAGGGATTATGAGCTTTAATACAGTTAAGCTGTATGCACAGATCAATCTGCTGTGAGCTTTTACTAACCCCGTCTGCTATTTTCCCCAAGACTCTCACTTTGTATTTTCAGTTTGGTAAATGAGATTTAGAAGCGATATCATGATCCCTTTTGTGTTCATCATTGTGTTCTGTTACACAATAGAAAACAATATAACACCTCTCTTTTATTGTGAAGTCTTTAACATTTTTTTTGTTTGTTCTTCCAGCACCTACAGCTTCGATCGTGCATCTCATCCTGTGAACAAAATGATGTCTAGCAAATGCAATTCTCTATATACTACAGCTAAACCTCTAAGTTTGCTGCGTACATCTGTGCAACCCAAAAATCGAACACAAAAGAACTACAGTAAATGCAGCATTATTGGTATTAACACTTTATATACTATATGATCTATTTTCAACAACTCTTATTTTGCTGATTGCTTAATAACTGCTATTTATAAACTGTAATCTACATAAAGTGATCAAATTTATTGCAGAGCACTCTATTGTGCAGCATGTGCCCAATCATCTAGAAATTACACATTTAGAAAATAAAAGTTCTGCTTTTCACTTCACTAACAGTAAAAAATGAAATCAGCCTAACTCAAGCTATGCGGTTAATTTGATCTCCTGAAGCACGCTCTGATATTTGGTGGGCTGGGAAGCATGCCATGTACTCACATTGGTATAGCTTTGAGTCTGGCTCTCAACCACAGCACATGTCATGCTCTATTCCCTTTCATCCTCCTGTCATTCTCTACTGTGAACAATCTGAATTCATGAAAATAGCATAACATTCGACTGTAAATTACTTGTTCTAGTACACAAGGTAAGGAGTAATTTTACATGTTCTTTTAGACGTGTTCCTATATTCCTGTGAGAGCAGACAGAAATTACTAGAGTCAAAAATCTGCCTCTATTATAATGACAGAGTGCAAAGGTCACACATTGTTAGTGAAATCCTGTCATTATTGTCTCTAGAACCATCTATGTTATAAGGCTGGAACTTGGAGCAGTGTGATGACGGTCTAGGTTTCTAGTCATTTCTGCTGTTTTGGACGATCGGTAGAACAAAAGGTCAAGTGAAGTGTAAAAAATCAAAGGCTAATAAGACAGAAAACTTGGAGGAAGACATAAAGAAACCTGAGCTTATGTCATTTCTAAAAATGGTAAATACAGGAGAGAGGCTATGTGCAAAAGTATGTTACATAATGTCTTTCACAGAGTTTATTTTACAGCAGTGAAATCAAAAAGAATGTGCCTAGCTGATGACAGTAGGTGTTGGAGGAGTAGGAGAGTGCACTTATGTGTGGAATTGTGCTGTGATGGAAAAAGCTATGCTAAAATCAATACGAGTAATTGGGGAGTTTTATCTTTATCCTGCATGTGAATGAAGCCTTTTATATACAGTTGATGTATTTGTTTATGTCGCCTATTAATGTATAATACCATAGATATGGTCTAAGTAAGGGACTGTACTTTCAGATGATATAGGTACAATACAGTGGGAAATACAGATGGTGCAGTAATTTATTGAAATGTGCAAACAAACTAGAAATATAGTTTACAGTTTAAGGCACAAACAGTGTCTGTACAACTTTAATGAGCTTGGAAGTCAATATTTGACCACCTTTATTCTTCAACACAGCCTGAACTGTCTTAGGGAAGCTTTCTTGTCATGTTTTAAGTAGTATTCAGGAAAATAATATGAAGAATGAAATTCTGGTTATAGGTGTAAAAAATTTTGTATATTTGTTTTATGGATTTTTTTGTGAAAGCAGACAGTTGTTAAATAACAACAATACAAACAAAAAAAAACACTGCAACACTAAACGTTAAGTCTCATGAGGACTGCAAACTGATTGACCAGGAGGTTGGCACTGTAAGGCTGGAAATGTCCAAGCAAATTCATTCCTCTTGTTCAGCTGAAGACCCAGGCTGGCAGCACAGTGGAGACAACACTGAAGACCAACTGAGACCAGTCAGCCAAACCATTTCTGCTGGAGCTGTCTGTATGGATCAAGAGCCAACCTTACATTCCTCTGCCATTGCCTTTGCTGGAGAAATGCCTGAATGAGGAGGGGGGGTGGGGGGGTCCCTCAAGTACCGCACTACACAACTTCCTCAGTTAATAGGATCTATTGATTTATTTGACACAATGTGAATTTATGAAGCTGCCTCTTTAGTGTGAGAGTATCAAAGCGTGGCTCAAAACAAACAGACGTAGATTCAGCTTGACACTCCAGTAATCCCAAGGTGAGCAAGTTCTCAATGAAGGTGCCACGATGGGAAAAAAAAGGGGGAAACAAACACATCGTAAAGTTTTTCTTCTGCTATTTTGGCCCTGCAGTTACCCAAAGTACCACACACCAGAAAGACAGGATGAAATTAGCAATGCGCTGCCAAATCTCACTTCTCAAGCACACTAACTGGCTTGTTGCACAAAAAAAAAAAAAAAATGTGACACTACAAAACACAATTACACATTCATAAAACACCATAAATTTCTTAAATTTGCACAAGAGAAAATAAAGAGCAAGTGGCTTCACACAGCCTCTTTGTCAGGATTACATAGTATTCTTTTATCCCCCTGAATTCTTGTCACCCAAAGGTCATTTCCATAATAATGGTCTCCATCCTCCCTAATGGGATTTTGCCTGTGATTATGTATGCCAGCGTCTTGTGCAGACACTATCAGCTCTGTCATCCTGAATTGCACAAATGTAATTACACAAAGCCTTTGATAACTAAACAATGTAATTTACTGCTTGAGTGAAAATATATATTGGAGTTATACGACTCAAATTAGAAACTAAAGGAAAACACAGTTATACGAGTACCACAGGAGGTATGTTCCAAAGAAAATCAGGTTCTTTGTAGTATGAACACATTAAATGGTAATGCATTCTTTAACAACAAGAATAAAAGCTCACGGGTAAGTATTACAGCAAGACGTCACTCAAAGAAATGAGTTTTATTTTTTTCAAGGAGTTAGATGGGACTCTAAAATCTATCCACTAAATATGAGGCTTGTCTCTTAGTCCCACGAAGTATAAACACAAAAAAAACTGCTAGCATAAAAGGCAAACATCCAGTCTTGGAACACAACCTCACTCTGGGAGTTTTTCAAAATAATGATTATGGTTTTTAAGATTTAAAAACAACATTGTAGTTTAAAATTCAAAGCTTAACAAACAACCTGGAGACTGTTAATGCTACAGCAAAAATCTTAGATGAAAAATAAATAAATAACTATCATTTACATTTTAGAGCATGTTCTGTTGGTGAGTTCCTCAACATATGCTGAACGCTATATAACATTTTAGGGATACACTTTATTTTTATAGAAAAAAAGCAGATAAAAGAGCAAATGATTGAACTGACATCATGTCAGGACTTTAGCTAAGCTGCAGCAGTCTACAGTGATTATGGCTCTTTGGCCTACCTGTGTTCAGTATTTGATAGAAGACAGCAGTCTGTTACGTCAACCAATAAGCAGCTAGACAGATGGGTACATAAGCTGTGATTGTACCAAAATAAGTAATCAGTGATACCCACTGTTTTTGCTTTTTATTTTCAAATTCATTTTTTAAAAGTTGTATTTACCTGACTTAAATTAATTATTTCATTGCATCCTCACTACGCAAAATACTTACATAGTCTGTGTGTGATAAAATGCATAATGATGACACCATAAAAAGTAATAATTAATCAGTCAGATTTGTTAACTGTATCTGACTGAATGTTAAACTTTTAGAGCTAGACCAGAAGAAAATACTTGAAAACACTGTCTTCCCCACAACATGCACAATTTTATATTCTGAGCCCATGTAAGAATTTCCAATTTCGACTAATATGTTCACGCTTTACTGAAAATCTAGAGCATCCTTGATGTCTTCCCAGCAGCTTTAATCTAGTCCCCACCGTTATGTTTGTAATTGTGATTGTGTTTACAGTTAGATCATGAGACGTGCTAGCAGCTTTTAAAACAGGCTATATTTGATTAAGACAAAAGTTGACATGTAGCTTAGCATAAGGACTAGAAGCATGACTGCTGTAGCCTTTTAATTATATCTATCAGCAGTTTTAAATCTTACTAATAGAAATCATAAATCTAAATCCTTGTTTAATGCTCAGAAAAATTTATTGTAAAAGCAATAGCAGGTGTATTTTCTTGTAGTTTTTAGCTATTTTTACTTTGTGCTATGCTAACCTTATCAACTGGCTGGAGGAACTCTATTCTTAGCAAACAGAAATGCATCACTCTTCTTGTGTAATTATTGAAATAGCATAAAATAAATATATGAAAGATCTAAACAAAGAAATAATAAGTGGAGAATATAAAGTTTTCCTTTTGAGACAATGACACTCAAAGAAAAGACAGTCTGTCTAAAAAAATATCAACAACAGATAGGACTGTGATCTTTCACACTAACCAAAAGGAAAAAAAAGAAAAAAGATATAAATAAAGCAAGAAAACCCTCTTGAACCTGTCCACAACAAACTTCTCCTCGGCCCCCTCTCCTGAAAAACGGGAATGAGTGAAATGGTTGTGATGGTAGATTTACTGATGAAGAAAGGTGAAGCGAGAACATTCGGAGTGATAAAAGGGGACAGGGAGCGAGTGACAGTTGGGTTAAGACAGAAGTCATGTTCAATAGCAGGTAGAAACATCAAACAGTGAGTTCACAGGAAACCCATGCAACCTTGTCTTGAAGGAGGATTTTCTGTTGTGTGGAGTAGATTATATCTGTTCAAGCTGCTGACACGGCCTCATTTGGTGCCCGTAGTGTTGGAGGGGGATTAAACGATATAAACTTTAAAGCTTTAAACAATACCTTTCAAAATTAAATGGATTAAGGGAGGGATGTCTGATGGGGATTTCCCAAGGCTTTGTTAGTTTTAAACTCCACTCCTTTTAAAAGGGGGAGAAAAAAAAAAAAAACACAGCGCTTAGAAATTTCTCAGGCATGTGACTTTTTTAATGAGGCTCCTCTCACGTTGAAGAGGGCAGTGGGCACAGGAGGGCTGCCAAGCAGATGGCTCTCATAAACATCATATCTGCTCTGTTTAGATACATGACTTCTCATCTCCCAACACTGAGAGGAAAACAAACCCGACCATCACCGCAAGCACAGCCCACTTGCCTGCTTTTGGCAAGCTGTGCTGGCGCGTTGAAATGGCACATTTCCATTTCCTGCATTTCTCCTTCATAACAATATGCATGAGCTGCACAATTGATATACATAACCTCTAATCTGTTATAAGTATGCAGAGAAGATGCGGCTACGGTGGTGGTGTGTATTTTTATTTAGTGGCAGTTAGGATGTTGGCTTTTATTAAATGTTATTATTACCATATGACTGAAAGTATATAAATACTAAGCAAGACAGAAGATGTTGCTATGATTAGGCAGATGCTTTCCACTCTGGCTGAGATGAGAAAAAAAAAAGAAATATACATATATATCAAACTTTGTTGCTGCTGCTTCGCCGTAGACATGTGACCATCCAGATGAAAGCGAGTCAGTGTCAAACTGCTCCTCCAATTGAGGACGGGCTCCACATTGCTGAGCAGACATCAGTGAGCTTAAATTCGGAGGCATGTCAAGCATCGCAGGTATTAGGACGAAATCTCTCATTATCTTTCTTTAACACATAATATGAGTGCGCCATGGCAGAAACTGAGGGGGTGAGTGGGTGGGGCAGGTAGCAGGGGCTCAGCACTCATTAATGGCAGCCAAAGTGATCCCTCAGTAGTCACCTTGAATTCTATTATTAGACCAGGACTCCAAACAGAAACTGGATCAAGTGTGTTGTGCAGCCTTTGATTGGTTGTGGAGTCCCAGAAGCGGCTAAGATAAGTGCCACTGTGAACGCGTGAGGTCAAAGAGATGACACGAGCTGCAAAGAAGCCAAAACTGTGCCTGTCGAAAAGTCGCAAGAAATTCAGAAGCCCACAGAAGCCTGTTTATCTAACTATCAGGGAAGGTGGACAGCTAGAGCACAGTAGCCTTGACAGCAGAGGGAATCCCTTGTCATTTCTCAAGGTCCACACACACACATACACAGACACACACGCACAGATGCATGTAAGATGATTATTCAGTACTGCTTGTCAATTGTACCTTTTCAACTCGGATCAATGAGTCGTCTTGCACCGAGACCCTATATCAACGCCAGTCATTAACATTTGAGTGCCACTCTATCAGCCCCAGCTCCAAATAAATCAAAGGGTCGGCCACAGAAGAAAAGAGGCTAATATTTCCTCAATAACCCCAGAGAGACACCATGGAGAGATGCAAATTGCCTCCCAGGAGACCCCGGGGGATGTGAAGGAGAAACTCGCTGGGAGGCAACAGGAAGCTAATGAGTATAATAGTAAATGTATACACGGAGAGGGAGAAAACCCTCTCTATTCATACCAATTAATACAATCTTATCAATGGAAGTGTACTGTAGAAGGAGGGCCCGTGTCTAACCCCTTGCCCTCCTCCCCGCTCGCACCTCACAAGCATCTGTATTATTCAACACAGGCCAGGCTACGGTCATTAGCCCTGTGGGAGGCTGGGCCAGGCCTGGGGAGTTAAAGAGATTTTAAAAACCACTCACTCCTCACATCAAAACAAATCGGACCAAATCAAAGGGGCTCAAAAATGTCCTTCTTAGAGGGGCGAGGGAGGTAACCGCCATTGTTGTGAAAGGCTGCTTTCTGCATCAGTGTTAAAAAAAAATGGAGACAAATACAAGCTAGCTAGAAGTGTCGTCATCAATCATGCTGCTTTTGTGAAAAGCGATTACACATTATTATAATGTCATGATATCAGATAAGAAGTTTAAATCTTAATAGTGTTAAATGTCTTTGCATAATAACTCGAAAATTACGACATTGATATATTTAATCAGTTTAATGGTGCTTAGCAACTGTGACTTCAGAGCTTTCATTATTTTCTATATCATTAGCAGATTAGCAAGATTTTTTTTGTGCATTGCTAAGAAGGCAGTGTTTTACTGTAGCTGCTGACACCATATTAAAAACACAGAGATGAAAGATAACAACTGTAGTAAGGTCATTTTTAAAGGTTGGTTACAGTTTTCACTCACTCTGGCACAAAACTCAGAAATCAATACTATATATATATATATATATATATATATATATATATATACTCAAG
>VUQR01011763.1:31981-43518 GCA_015108515.1 Hemichromis elongatus
AAGATAACAACTGTAGTAAGGTCATTTTTAAAGGTTGGTTACAGTTTTCACTCACTCTGGCACAAAACTCAGAAATCAATACTATATATATATATATATATGTTTAGGTCAACTTGAGTTATTACCAAAAACACTCTAATAACATCACCATTGCACCTGCAGCTACTAAAACTTGCTGAAAACATAAAAAACAAGCATAAACTAATGTGCATAATTTTACTTCTGTCAAATATTGATTGTGATGCTACAAAGTTAAAGCTTTCTGTCTAATGACAACCATCAATGTGCCCTGATGAGCTGCTACGCTTATTTAAGCATTTCTGCTACAAACAATGAAACAGAACATTTCTCCATTGCACTGCTAGAGGTCAAAACTTCCACTTGAAATTGTCCACTAAACTCATAAAGCCTTACCAATAAAGATTTTGGGAGGGAGCTGTAGTTTAAAGATGCCGCTGAACAACATAAAAGGGCAAAGAATGCTTTAAAAGTACTAAAAGAAGCAGCCCTGCCACTATCTTTTATTTTGAAGGTCATTTAAAAGGCTGGATAATATACCTGGCAACAGCTGATTGGAGGAGGATTTGCCTCCTAGAGATCGCCAAGGAGACTGAAATGAAGGTTAATCACTATATAACTTCCTACATGTATTACCCTACACTCCAGATTTCATTGAGCATGTCTGTAAAAGCCCTCTGTCAGCATAATTGCACCTAACCTGTGCCCCGCATGCTCAAATCTGTAAAATATCACATCCAACTCAGAGAATAAATGGGAAATTAATGAGGGAAGTGCTGAGCTCAACCTCAGATAGGTATCATAGAAAGGGTTAGCTGCCTCGCAGCTCATGTACAATGGAAGCTCGCTAATCCCAACCCTCAAAGATAGAGGTTGTTTGGACTTGTGAAATGTTCAGAGGGATAAATGCAAGACCATAGTGATTTGACATTTTTGCAGACTTGTATGCATTGGATCAAACTTAGAATAAAAGCGATACGTATATTTTAGTTTGTGGTAGTTTGGATGTAGTCATGCAAATATACTAAAACCAACCTACTGAGACACAATGAGTGTGCACTTAATGATATGTACCAATTTCATCTCTATATATCTACACATTCTTGCATGTAAGTAATAAATGTATATAATTGCATTTTTATAAGGATTTTCCTTCAGGGTTTTTACCTTAAGGCGTCATACAAAAAAAAGAAGAAAAAAAAACCATGTACCAACGCCAACTCATTATAGTTTTCCTATTTCGATTAATCACTGCCTACATAGACCCCCCTTAACTGATTTGCTCTTCAGTGTCTTATTTCTTAGAGTGAGCGCTGAGAGTATCAGTAATCATATTCTGCCCCTTAGTGGAGGAAATGGTCCACAGCCTGAGTGAAACGGGATAAGAGAGGGCTTGATCTGCAAAGGCTGAACAGCAGACTGGATTGTGGACAGCTCAGTGCTTCAATCAGCCTTTGATGGACTGCAATAATCTCACCTGCCAGTGAATTAAGATTCAAGTAGCTCAAGTCCTTCTCTTCTTTAAAAGAAATTCCTCTCCAGGAAGAAGTCACTCCCATGACTATTTAAAAAGGGGAGTACCACTCAATTTATATGTAAATTTAGATTTAGGAAGACCAAAAGTATTACAAACTTGAAACTTAAAAAGAAAGTAAATTAGTAGTTTGGATGTTTTCAACATTAACTGTGTTCAAAAGCCACATATTTGAGGCATTTCATATAATCCGAATGTATCACGTGTCAAAGAATCAGAATACAAGCATGAACCTTTAACCCCAGGTATTCATCTAAAATACATTTCGAAGAATGCTTCGCAGCAGAGCTGCCGTCACAAATCAAGGAAATGAAAAGCTCTCACATTATCTTCATACTGTTTGCAGCAAAGGTGGCAGCAGTGAACGAAGCAGGACAAAGACAAACAAAAAACAAGAGTTTAAATTGCAGAAACAAATGCAAAACCACAGAAAAAGGAAAATCGATTTGTAACAAATCCAACTCTTGGTTGCCGTTAAGTGGTTGAAACCCAATCTTTTCTCATATTAAAAAAAAAAAAGGTTGATAAAGCATGGGTACTTTCAGAGATGGAGCAATAACACAAGGTAAAAAAGTGATGTAAAGAGATGGGATCTTAACATTGCACCGTTTAAGCTATGATACACCAAAAATGTCGCAGGGAGTTACTTATTACATTAAGATATGCTGCCAAATGAATGATAAGTTACTGTACTTTATATTGTTTCATTAATTTTGTATCTGTTGGGTCACAAAATAGTTGGTTTGCTGATGAAAAATAATACTGACAAAACTTCTAGACAAACAGCTTCTGCAATTTTTGTACTTCATTCGATGTTACCAGACTGTTTACTGACATTTCGCTAATACAAATAGAGAAGAAGCACATACCATCCAGCAGCCAGCTGAGTATTTACTGATGGTACGATGCCAGCGTCATAGCAATTCCAACATCAGAAATCGCAAAAGTCACTTATACTTTAAGAAAATTAAACAAAGACTCGGGGATTGTAAACACTAACTGCGTGTCAGTGATTCTGTTTCACGCTGGAAAATAATCAACAGCCGGCTTGTCACTCCCGCAACCTGCCAAGAGTAGGAGTGGAAGCACTGACACATGTAACTGACATCTCAGATTTAATTTGACTGGTAATCACACCCAGCTATAGTTTCAGAGCATTTCACACATCTGAGCTACAGTTTCAGGTGTTAAGCTGGTAAGGAGACACGCAACTGTGCCTCTGCATGATAACACCTTCACAGAGAGGGTCACATTTTAGGTTTATGCTCTGCCATTATCATTATAATAATATAGCAGAAGAAAGTTAGACACCGCACACACACACAAGCACTTTTTTTGCTTTACAATTAAAACACAATCAACACACATTTTAAGCTCATCTTTACTGCTGAAATACATTTATTTCAGTTCAGCGGCTCTTCAAAACAAATTATGGACATGTATGCTTCACAGCATGTCACCTTGTTATTATTCTTGTCTGAATCCTAAACCATGAATGGATCATTAATACTTCTAAAGAGAGACATTTTATTTTATTAATGCTGCTGTCGTTTGTCATATGGAAAAAAGCTTGGTATGAATAATCACACTGTAAATAAAACAAAAGAACAGACTCAGTCAGAATTTCCTAACTTATCAGTCTATGTTGAGGCAGTAATTACACCACGCTGTTCTCATAAAACACCTCTAACAGAGCCAAACGCAGGTAAATGTTCAGAAACTTTAGAATTATTATGCTGACAAGCTGCACACTAAATGGATCACATGAGGGGAGAAGCCTTGGTAGGATTTTGTGAGTCCATCTGACACACACTGCCGGAGGGGATGTGTCTCCATTCTCAGTGAATTGTGCTTTCTTATTGTTTTGGATCCAATAAAACCTTCACTGTTTGTGCAAACCTAAGCAATAATCATTTTAAAGTTAACCAACATTATTATTACAAGTATGTTTTGCCTTCGGTGTTTCAGCTCCATTGCCTGTTTCACTTGCTATGATCATGGCATGTATTACTGGGAAAATGCATCAATGTTTGTGTAAAAGCAACCGAAAATTCTTAAAGCTTCGAATGTCACTGGGCCAACTTGACCACATTTGGTCATTAGTAAATGCAATCCACACAGGCTGACCACTGAATCAAGAAAAAAATACAATGCAGATTCATCTCTTTCTGCTAACACACACCATACAAGCAGCACTTCTTTCCTTAACCTGGGATCCAGCAATAAGACCAGGTTAGCTAACTTATATATTTATATTGAAATCAGATCACTGGCACAGTAATGAGAACACAGGCGTAGCATTTTATGTCTGCAGTTTAATTGAGTGAAATGTTCTGATCCCCTCACTTTGTCACAAACTCAGATTCCACATTTGGTGAATGTAACAGGAGCTTTTTTCTTTGAAATAATCCTGCAGACTATCTGTGAGGAACAAGCTGCTTTAGCTTCCTCTCCTTGAACCACCTTTTTTCTGATTGGCTGTCTCTCCCAAACAAAAGCATTTGAAAGGCAGGTGGGTGGAGCTTCTGTTTACCTGAGGCTAAAAAGCACTGTCAGCATATTTTAGAGCTGATTTTCTTGTTGACAAACACAAATCATGTGTAATTTTTTGTGACTTTCAAAACAGAGCATCAGTTTAAAATCAATTTCCTCATTTATCGTTATTAAAATGTGACAACGTGTGAGTATAAAGGTAATAAATAAATATTAAGCATTTGTTTTAATCTGTTAAAGAGGGTTTTAACTCTCTGGGGCCCCACATAAAAATGATAGAGCAATATTTACCACATCAAACACAAATCTAGTTAATTATCTACTTGTTTCAGACATTTTGTAGGCAAAAAAATTATTTAATTACACTAATTACACAAATCAGTGATGAAAATAATTAGTCACAACCGTGATATATTGCCAAGGCATGCATGTATAGCACTGGTATCATTTGCTTGACTTCCTTGTGGCAAGAAATCACACTTAAGCATCACCACAGTTATCAGGAACAGCCGATATCCATGAATTCCCTCATTATTTTTAAACTGAACACATATTTCAGAAAAAGCTTTGTCAAAGTCTTCCCTAAAGAATTAAAATTCAAGAAACATGGCAACTGGAGCTAAAATGTCTTTAGTCAGTTAAGCAGTTACTAGCTTAACAAAATATTTTGCGTCACATTAGATAAAATGTTGGACAAAAATGCTAAAAAATATTTTGTCTCAGGCTTTAAATGTAACGATTTCCTGCTTTTCACCGTTTTATGCAGTCATGTAGTGAACACTACAGCGATCCGGTCAATGTGGTTCTATGAAAACACACCGCCCTTAATTCATCCCATCTGATATATTCCTGAAAATTCTTGGTCGGTGCATCTGATTACTAAAATATCTCATCTCTGCAGCTGTTCCTCAGCTGAGTTGCTAATTCAGGCCAGTGTACTCCCATTTAAGTAGTCCCAGGTGTCTTCATTTATAGCTGTGTAAGCAGCCAGCCAGGCCAACAGAGAACACGTAACTGTTTGCTATGCTGTGCATTCAGGGACTTCAGGCATCTTGGTTAAAATATTTGACCTTGTCAAGTGACATATAATCAATTTGTGGATAACATGCCTCAACCATCTGATTTATTTAGTCGAGCAGTTGACTCCTTTACTCTCTGCGGTATACTAATGCGGTAAAACCAACACTAGGCTGTTAAGCTGCAGCTGCCTTCTTTCTATAGCTGTTTAAGCTCCTCCTTAGACACCTGCAGGGAGTGATGGACTCACTTATGTAGGTCTACACTTTGATTTGAGTAAACCTCCAGTCTAAAGGTGATAACAGGATTGTGATGCACACTCACTGCAAAAAAAAAAAAAATCGTAAAAACCCCAAAATCACAAGGAACCACATCATTATAAATATAAATCTGAGCTCATAACTGACCAAAATTATAATAAAGCACCGTTTCTCCAAATGCCACTTAATAAGTTCATTGTTGAGTTTTCTTACTGTATATTCATCTTGACTGAGTGTTGTGGGATAATTTCCTCACCCCTGCCCCTCACCCAGTGACAGCCAGTACAGGTTTCTGCTCCAGGATGCTGCATCCGTCCTAGTATACTACATGCATTTAGTTCATATCCACTGCTATGACTCAAGGTCAAATGCAAACCAACCTCACTCATGCGTTCATCTATTCAAGTCTTTCTTTCCCTTCACAAATGCTTCTACAGCAGTGTTTTTCCACTGTATTGCCAGCTCAGCCACTAAAAGCCCAACTTAGGGTCTAAACCCTGCATGCTCTTTCAATTAAATTCTAATTTAGCCACTGGCAATTCTGGCAGCTTAAAACTTTCCCTGTGTCCAGCATCACTCTTCAGTTTGCTCTTTTCAGCAAAAAGCTAAGAGCCGTGACTTTACGTTGACTGGCTATGCGACAGTAAGCTTGCTGCTCTTCCCACAGACTGAGAAACTCCAGCAGCGATATCTTGGACAAAGAGTGAGTGTCGCAATAGTGAAGCAACTTAAGTTAAGGTAAGACTACAAAGCTGCTGCCTGTTATCGCTCACTGCGGTGTTTTGCCTTCACAGCGACCTACGACATAAGTGACACATCACCGACTAATGACCGCACCTGCTACGACGTATCCCTGCGCGCATCTGTAACACCTACCTCCGGACGAGCGCTCATGTCTTCAAGTTTGTCACTGCGCTTGACACCGTCTTCTCTCCCGCTTTTAGGCTGTCGCCATTTTGCTGTAAAAGCACGCAGGTTGCACTCCGGACTGCAGGAGAGGGGTGTTCACGGTAGGAGGTAGAGAAATGAGCGTCATCCGAACTGCACACCTACACCTTGTGTCCACCTTAGTCCGAAGAAAACCGCGCATTTGCACTGTTAGATTATCAAACCTCCTCGAATTTGGCATTTTAACAGTTATGGAATAGAATAAATGACCTTGACCTGATTATGATTATTTTTTGGTGCTTGCCTCCTCTTACAGAAACACACTCTTCATAATAATAATAATAAGCTCAAAGCCTTTTAGTCGCATTAGATTAGATTGTAATCGAGATGCACGCATCCTGTGCTTCCCCAAGTTGAAATAAGACCTTGAACTACACGCAGGACCGGACAGAAGGGGTTAAATGTCTCATAGTGTATGTGACCTTGAACTGCATTTAAAAATGGCTCCAATGAATGAGTGAATATGGGGGGGGGGATGCTTTTGTTGTATATTTAATGTCCAATTGGTCTTGTACAAGTAAAGCAGTGAGCTTTAACCCTCATTTAAATTGTAGCATAATGATGCAGAATGCATGCTGAAAATGCATTATTAATACCGTCTCATGTTTTCTCTTGGCCAAGTGTTATTTCCCTGTTTCCACTGGAAAACCATGAAGCTTTTCAAACTTCACGAGTCAGGGGGAAGAAAAGCGTGTCATCATCAGTGAGCTCCAGAGAAGTGCGGTGTTATTTATTAACATTTTTGTTAATGTTGCTTTACTTCACACGATTCCTCTTAGACAATCCAGGTGTGATTAACGAACCTCAGGCGCTGAAGAACATGTTTGGATGACGTGCAGAAGATTTTAGCAAACATATCCGAAAGACTGGTGCAGTCGTACTGCATAAATTTCACTTAACGTAACTCTAGAGTCTGAATATTATGATTACCTTCATAGCAAACACTCAGACTTAATAGTGGATTTTAAAACTTACTGTTTTTATTGTGTGAAATAATGTCTTTGACCAATGCAGCTGGGGGAAACCCAGTCTGTGTGATGTGTCTGCATCACTGTTGGAGTGGTAACTCTCATGTTCACAAACATATGAAATATTAATTGGATTAAGCAAACAGCTAACAAGTCTTTCAGTGTACATTGCTCCAGTGATTGCTATTATCAACAAGAGATAGTCTGCAGACAACAAAAAAAACGTCTCCAGATCTGTTGCATATTTATAGAGTGGGCAAAGTATGACTTATTTATCTTTGCTAAATTATTAAAAGTGTGGAATTCAGATCATTAATCATTAATATTGATATATTGCAAAAATGTAAGACATAAATATTTGTGCATAAATATTTATCTACTCCATGCCAGTGTGTATTAACTTTTGGTTTAGCGCCGTATTCAACAGAGATATGTTTCTTTCAAAGATATTTCCAAGTCACTTACTGTATTTGTGCTTGCCTCGCTGTGATCTGAGCTCGTCATTGCACCCACCTAGATGGCAGAAAACACAAAGCAATTCCGGGGAGTGTGTTGTCTTTTTGTGCGAGATATGGGGATTGACACAATCCCTCTGTTTTCAGAGCATGAAGTAATTCTTTTAATGGCCTGCCAACTGCGCACTCCAAAGTTTGATTTTGCTCTGCAAAATGAGAGCAAAAATCTCGAACGATTTATTATGCTGTTTGTGCCTCGCTTCACTAGTTATCGTCTGCAATTTATTTCCTACCTTGGGGTACTGCGAGCCATTTTTCTCCATTTTCAGTGGCTCACTTTTTCTTTTTTTTTTTTCTTGATCCTGCACGCTGCTGACTAAACTCCTGCCTCCAGCCATGGTGTTGGAACATCACAGAAAACTACATCATTATGCTGAAGCTGGTTAACAAAGAGAGGCAGAGAACCAGTTTAAATCGCAGGGCACAAGACAGTATGTGAATTACCAAGTTCACTACGTCAGATGCAGCAATTCGTATATTCTCTCTCCAGCCGTGCAGGTGAACCAGCTCACTAATGAAGACTGCTTCGCACCTCAGTCTGAATTCAAGGTCAGGCACCTGACCACTCTGCGGCATTTTAAATTCTATTTTTTCAATTATAAATTAAGCTCGAGTTGAAACGTGAGTCACACGTCTGCATCAGCTCAAAACCAGCGATGACCTTTTTTCCCAGACATTTATTAATACATTATTTACACCTGCGCTGTTATCACTGCGACGTGTCAGAAAAGGCAGTATTTTCGAGAAAATTGTGATTTATGAGTGATTTAAAGTGGACACGGTGATGCAGAGAAGGCCAGATCGTAGAAACTTTTCCCAGTTCTGCACAAAAGCTGCAAACAGCAGACAAATACACCACCGCAGCATGACATTATAAACAGTAACCATTATTTAGTGTCTCATTTACTTGTTTTAATTGAAGAATTGTCAATATATTAACACAAGAAATTTTGATTTTTCTGTTTATATACAGAAAAAAAGGAAGAATACCTTTTTAGACCCCACTGTTGAGAGCTGCACATCAAATGAAAGTCAAAAAGTATCTTCGGAGCATCTAAAGATGGCCAGGTCGTGGCTCGGCCTCGTTTCTCTGAGTGACATTTGAAAATTACAGACCAAAAGTCTCATAATGTAGGGCAGAAAGAAAGGAGGAGTGCTGTTAAGCCTTCAGCTGAGCACCACTTATCACACTGAAGATGCAGTTCAGCTTCTGATTAATGCAGCCTGTGCATCACTTTGTACTGAATCAGTCCATATTGCATGTTAGTAGAAGAATGCTTTGTCTGTGTTTGAATGTAAATTATATTATTTGATCATTTTTACATGATAACAATAAATCCGGTTGATGGTAATGTGGAAGAGTACGAGTGGCTAAAAGCTGAATTAAAGTGGTTTTATTCCAGCGCTGATAAACTGATTACACAGTGTGTGAAATGAAAGTTACACTGACCCTTCCTCTTTATGTAGCTCAATGCCACATCCTGATATTACAATTGCTACATAGTGAAACTACCCATAGATTTACATAGCAGGTCCAAAAACAACTCAGAAAGTACTTTTTTTATTTAAATTCTGCATAAATTCTGGCCTTTATCAATTGTGTCATAGCCTGGTTGCAAACCTACAGTCACACATTCATGGTGACCATTGTATAATATTTGTGGCTTACCACTTTAATAACAGCTGTATATTATGTGCACCTCACATGTGTCCATATCAGGTTCTAAAATGTCAGGTATATTGTAAGATAGTAATAAAAAATGTTTTGCACACCCTTTTCATTTCCACTTCAGCCCTGCAGTTTTAGAAAATGACCACAAGGTGGCAGAGCGAAACTTGGTGTGTCCATCTGTACCGTGCCTTTTGAAATGAGTCTTATTAACTACCATTAAATCACTGCTCACAAATTGTAGTTTGATATGCAAAACGATTTTTAAATGCATATTATATGCTGTTTTAATCCGTAATATCAGTAAATATGGCATATTAGGGCTTTTAGTATTCTTAAGAGATTATCAGGCGCTCGTTGCCTGTGTGCTTATGCAGACTTTGAGCATTATCAAATATTAATTTTTCTAAACTTGGTCTTTTAAGAGTAGCCCTTTGATGTAGATGTAATTTTTCATCTGCTAAGCAGATCTCACACAGCGGTATCTTTTAGAAAGCAGTGGGCCATAATTCATTGATGAGCCATGTGTGGAGTGCAGATATTCACGCCGTAATGCTTATGCAAGATCTTAAACCGTTCTCAGTTGTGGAATGGATATAACAGAGCAATGAGCTGTTGGCCTTGGACTAGTTTAAAGGGCTAAGTAGAGGGCGAGGAAAAGTAATCAGTGCGAGCTCTGTATTTATCAAAAATTCTTTAAAAAAATCCGGATAAGTAATTTAAAACATGTGTAGACATGTGAGGAAATTAGAAGACATCATAACTTCACAGTTAGAGCTTTGAAAGCTACTTTTCTGAGTCTGTTAACAGCAGAAGGTCAAAGTGATTATTTTTTTTTGTCACCACTGTGAAAAAAAAAAAAAAACAAGCAGCGCTGCTTTGATTCTAGTCATGTCTGTTTGGCACAGAAAAAAAATCAGGAAGAGTATTACAGAGGCAATTATGGCAAAAACAGAAAGTTTAAGGTTATCATTATTAAATTATTCATTTCTGACAATGTCGGCCCTCGGAGTTTGGGAATTGATCTCTCTGTAAACACGCTAAAGCAAGTGAGATTGACATAAATTGCACAGACGAAGCCATCTTTTGAGCGCTCTTCTTTCTCTTTCATGTTGCCTCACTCTGGGGGCTGAATGTTGCTAATAAAAAATGGGAAGACCTTGGGCGAGTAACACAGGCTGATTAGTTCTGTACACGGGAGACGAGAAGTGCTTTGGAGTCTGCGATGATATTTGTTTTCTTTTCACAAGATATCTGAGGAAGAGAAATAAAGAGAATGCTTAAAGTTTCACCGATGTGTTTGTTCTCTTCAAAGCGGAGAGAAATCTTGTGAGTCTGTGTCAGATGTTGTATGTGCATGCTCATTATTTCAATAAAGCCCATTTTGCCTCCTGTGATTGCTCCATAAAGAGAATAGTGGATGACCTTGGTTCTGTTGTTAAGTTAATGCTTTTGCACAAAGGAATAAGAGATGCTGGTTTGGATAACAGTGAGGTTGCGGGAGGAACCCCCTCCCCATCTGCCTTGTTATCGGCCTCAAATGGACTCGATGAGTCCGCAGCAGAATGTGGCCCTCTGGAACATGCTTGAGTTATTAATCACACAAGACAAACAACACTCTTCTGTAAAGTTTTCTACTAATGGGATAATTGATTGACAGTCTTTGAGCTTTCATGCAGCTGTATTATTTACTGTTGCACTTGCATGCTGCACACTCTTTCAATTTAATTGAGAAACAATTGGGTATAAGGGCAACGCTGCCATAGGGGGTATCAAGCAATGGGACTGTTTTAATGATTCCCCCTCCAGAAAAGTTAGATCCACAGTCAACTGAGTCTCTCTGCCCTCTGATCTCGCAATGACTGTACACTATAGTGATTTTTATTGTTGATAGTGATCATCTATTCTGTGAAGTCCCATCCCAGTTGGAAATATATTCAGCATGTGTCGCTGGCTACTCTGTGTCAGTTTCAATATCACAAATGAATTCTTTTGTTTTCCAGACAGTAGTGGTGCAGGAGTTTCGCTTGTTTTTTAGTGGGAGTGTGGCAGCATACGATGTACTTTTTCTGCTCTGAGGCCTCGGCCAGTTATTCCCCCCCCCCAAACTTTGGC
>VUQR01011763.1:43538-60879 GCA_015108515.1 Hemichromis elongatus
GGCACGATGTGCGCACACAACAAGCCAAGCAGCTTCCTGCACATCCGGCTGCTGTAATAAATGTGCTACAGTATGCTGGTCTGTACTGTACTGCTGTGGAATGCAGACTTTGGCTCGGGGTTGCAGTCTGCACTCCTCCACACTCATCTCTCTCACTGCAGAAGTGTCTGTCTGTGCTGGAGGGGTTCAGTCAAGTTCAGATGCATCTCAAAGTATACTGCACTGTTTTTTTCATTTCAGTCAGAGAGGGCTAAGTGTACTTTGTGCATGAATTCAAAGAATACTACTACCAGTGGGTGCAAATACAGGAGGAACTGTCTCAGGTTCACCAGTCTGTCTGTTCTTGATAATAAATACTGCATGTTACCGACTCTTTTTGATTACGTTTTAATTATTTTTGTCTTAAATTTGCACAGAAAATACAATTACCTAAGATGCGCTACACCTATAATTATCATTTTTTATTATGGATCATCTGAAAGTAAGCAATTCGATGCATCAGTTTATAGATTAGTTCTTTTCTCTAACTCAATAATATTTTCTTCTCACATTGGTCTTATTTTCAAAATAGCCAAAAAAAAATCTGTCTAGGTCAAAATAGCACAAAACAACAGTGGGTCTAGTACATCCACAGACCTGAAATTGAAGCTTTATAGTGATTATGAATGGCATAAAATCTGTCACATACTTTTTAACATATAGGTCTACACTATATATTTTTTTTAGTTGTACATGAAATAGTATATATTAATGCATATGTATCCTAAGACCTACAAACCGGTCTAAATTAAAGTAGAACCTAAAAAAATTCTTAATTTCTTTTGCTTTAATATTAGTGTAAATGCAGGCCATGGAAACATGTGATTTCTGACAAAAACTCTGTAATAATTCCAAATTGATACCGAAAAACAAATCGAGAATGTGCGTTTTGTGTTGTGTTGCTTCCCTAGCCACATTTACTGCAATCTGTTTCAGAGTGGCAGCTAACTACAGAGCTTAAGCATTATAGTGAGTAAAATCCAGCTGCTCAGAAATAAAAATTAAAAAAAAGCTTATGTTGGACTTTTCCTAAGTTGTCTGTACCTAAATAAAAATAAATAATAATAGCTACCATCCTGTTTTGGTAGATTTCTTTTTAATACACATATTTAAATTGAAGATTTAAAAGTGAAACCTATGAATTGTATGTAAACTAAAAAGGCAACTATATTATAGTTTTTCTTAGCAACACATTATAAAAACTTTAATTTATTCACTGTCAAAATGATTATTTTAACTATGGTATGCTCACAATCCCACATCCACACTGATAATCACCCAAACAATTTCTTAATATTTAATTTTATGTTAATATAATAACGATGTACTACTGTTTTTTATATAACTTAAATATTTCAGATCCTGCCAGGTCACGGATCTTTGAGAGATTTTGTTGCCCAGCTCATGGCATATATTTTCCACCAGAGGGCGCTGCAGATGAGGAAATGTTAGTGGCTAACTTTCCATTTCATGTTTACCTGAGCACTGAGACAGCTAGGTAGCCAGAAGAAACTAATTGTGGCATGTTATCGAAGGATTTCTAATGCTGCATTAAGTATTTATTTGTTAAACTGAAGGCACGATTGTAGTCTTTAGATTATGGAAAGAAGACAAAAACAAAACATCACATCATTTATTAGATAAACTTGGACATGATTCATATCTCAACAATGAATTAACAGACTGAAACTAAGAAATAACTTTAAAAAAAAAAAAGGGCAATGAAGAACATGCAGGGATTCGTCTGAATTGTATGTGCGTGCTTGCATGCCCTTTCATATTGTCTGCAAATGTATGCTTTATGGTGCACCGTATTCATCTGGTAAGCATGTGTGTCAGTCTGCAAAGAACTGACTTTCTGCCAGTGGGTGTGCAGACATCTGAATTTTGTAGCGATGACACTGCTGCACAGTGTGTCTTCAGTGACCTCAGCACTTTAACCTCCAATCAACATACGATGTTTTGTGTGTTATCTCACAGCTTGTATTGACTGAAAAGCTAAAAGTGAGCTCCTGCCAGTCGCTCTTTTTCTTATACACTAAAGTACGTGGTCACACATCTGCAGCCTGACTGAGCCTCAATGACAAAGTCTGAGTAAAATTCCACTCGTCACCTTTTATTAGAGAGGCTAGTCGTCCTTTGGGACAGCTTCTTTAGTCTCGAGGTTTGTCTCTTTCCCTCCCCATGGCAGATGCTGCACAGAGCTCATATTAACGTTGCGCAATCCACTCTCCTGGTTCTTATCCAACACAAATGTTTTCTGCCTCCAGAGTGTTACCACGGCCCTCTGCTGTGCCAATGAACACATCTCGGGCAGCAGCAGAAACTACAATTTATGCCATCTCTGTAAGCCTGTGGGGAAGTTTCTGTGAGCGAGAGCAAGAACATGCAAGGGCTTCACTGCTGCCTCATAATGAGCAGATTTAAATGATCAATAAAAAGGACTTACATTTGTTTGTGTTGGGACTCGAGTCATGCTCCTCCCTGAACCTTTTGTCTGATGCTGAATCGTGACTGCCAACTGTAGTTTTATTAAAAATTATTGGACCTTTTGAGGTGATGAATGATTCCACTCCTTTGTTGTTGTTGAGGTTTATTTTCATGGTCTTTTGTTGGTGAACCAAGCATGGAAAAGCATGTTCGATGGAAAAGATACTGCTAAGCCAGGACTACATCTCCCAGTACGCTTTAGGATACAAGTGTGCTGAAGCGTTGATATTCCCAGGACTTTACTTTTTTGTAAGCTAAGGTGCACTCATGCTTTCTGGATCCTTTTTTTGCACTTTTTGCCAATTAAAGTTACTATTTACTGAAAAGTTTACTGCTTAATTAACCAGATTGTGAATATAACATTATGCTAGCAGGCAGAGGCTAAAAGTTAATCCAAGACAAAAATGCTCATCCTCACCAGCTAATCCAGGTGTAAAACACTAATAAACAGTTTGTTTTGTATTGTGCAGATAGAATCAGTGTAGAAACTGTTGCAAGAATAACCAAAAATATATATCAAGCTCTTACTTTAAGCCAAAATAACCCTTTCCATGTGCTTATCTTACAATATGGTACGTTTTCTTCATTTTAAACAATGACTTTTCACTTTATTATTACAAGATAAAAGGTTTTGGGGTTGAGAACGAACTGTTGTGTTTGGCAAATGTTGAAGTATCTAAGGTAATGCTGGCTACGGCTGCAGGACAGTAAACCTCTCCAAAGCTAATAAATATCAAGACAAGTTTCTGAGATTAGCCTAAAATCTCAATACCCTCAAGGCTCTAGCATAGTTTACTGTGAGGACATAAGACACGGTTAATGTGCTAGATATGAAAAGAGGGTTTTTTTGTGTAGAATATTTTAAAACTTAATAGTTAATGTGAATCTCTGAAGTGTCTCATGTCCATTTAGCTATGCTACAGCTATGCTAAGCTACATGCTAACAGTTGTGTTAGATAATATAAATACTCTGTTTAATCCATTTCTTGCAATTTTACTATTCTAATTTTCAATTTGGAAAAGGAAAAAAACACAAAATTGGAAGTTGTGATGTAGATAATTTTCATTCATTTGTTCCCATTCTTATTAAATTAGGTGACATTGGAAGGATGGAGAGTACAGCTAGGTTCATCTGACGCTAGTCAGCAAACATCCACAGCGAACCTTTGGCCCAAACACAACACAAGCAGGAGTCTGCAGCCCTTATGCCAGGATGAGTTATTCCTTTCTGTCCCGTCTGGAGGAGACACTGCTTTGCTGCCAGGATTTTCCCTCTAGGGAGTCACTTCCTCTACACATCTGGATCCCTGATCTTTTATTTTAATTTGTTCATGCTCTAGGATTATTAGCATTCATCTGCAATTCGACATCTGTGAGCTGATCTTTATTCCCCAGTACTTTTTCTTCCTCTCCCCTCTATGATTTGGTGTCTACTCACTGGGCTTTCAGGAGGCAGCCAACTCTCTTCGAGCTGCAGATGTTTTTTGCTGCTCTGCACGAAAGAGCAGGTGGCTGCCGGACAGCAGGTAGACCACAGCTTCCTGAAGAGGAGAGCTCTGGTAAGAGGATGTGCACTATTTCAAAGCAAGGTAAAACAAACAAGTCAGAATGCAGTGTGTTAACCTATACTTAAAAACACTTTTGCAGGGGTATTCTTAATATGTTCATTTTTTAAAACGTAGTATTAGTAGACTGATGAAAAACAAGCACACTGATACATGAAAACCACACATTTTTGTGTGGTTTTCGGCAGCTCGTGGATCAAATTTTAAAGCGTTGCTCTCCTACCATTTCCTGTTTACAGGCTGAAAATGAGGATACATGTGACAGTAGTCCGTCTGTGAAACTCAAGACAGTTGATGTAATTTCCTACATTTAACACCCCTTAACTCACATGTGCCCTCAACCTGGAAACATCTGGCTCAGATAAGATGTACTTCACAGCCACATTCAAATCTCAGCCCACAAAGAAAATAAAGAACATTTAGTGTGTGAAGAGACCCATTTTCCCTCAACAAATCAACATTTTTTAACAGTGTTTGATAAGGCACCTCCTTCCTCGCTCCGTGCAAAGATTGCGTTTAAAATTCGAACAAGGCTCAGGGAAAATCTATGTGGTAGAGCCAGCCAACAGCCTAATTGTCAGTTGTGGCGAGTCTAATGGTCTAAATATGCTTTATATGTGCAGGGAGAGCTTTTTGTGTGTACGCTGCAGTTTTGATCACAACAGAGCCTGAATTTTAATGATTGCCCACGTGATTACGTTTGCCCCTGGGAACGGAGATTTGGTGCAACCCAGATACCACACGAGCTATACGCTGGCACAATTAACCGTGCAGTTTATAGCAAAGAAGGTCCCTATCCGCTTTGTGGCCACCGCACGCATGTGGTCTGCATTTTTACACAACACACAACATTTCCTTGGCACCACAGCTTATCAGATGCTGTTATCGGGGTTCAATCTGTGAGACAGACCTGAGTTAAACTGGCTTAATGTAAGGCTTTTACACTAAATCCTGTTATTGTCATGAATAGGTTTTATCAGTTGCTCTTAAATACTGTTTATTTCTGAATCTGACCACATTGTGCAGATAGTATCTTTCCACTATTTTCTTTTCTTGGCTCAGTGCTCTGCCGGCATGCAAATAACACAGAAAGCTGGGGATATGATTGTTATCCAAAACAGAAGAAAAACAATCACTATTCATCCCAACCTATTTCTTTAAAGTCCTCTGAGTGGATTAATAATTTTAAATATGTATGAGATTCACACCAAAACCCTTCCATAACTGGATTAATTAGAGAAATTTAAGGCTTAACAATGAAGTGTCAGGTTAAAGGTGACTCCAAGTGATTTATTTATAAATGATACTGGGCAAAAGTCTTGAGCCACCTTTCATTTCTATATAGTTTGCTAGCAAAAATATAAAATACATTCAGAGATTTATTAAAACATGCAAATACACATCAAAATACAGCATAAAAGATGAAAACAGTCGGTATTTTGCATGAACTCTCTTAAGGAAGCTTCTTGTGATTTCTTTAAGTAACAACTAAGAAATAATACAAGCACTGCAAAAATGCAAGGTCTGATTTTTTTCTGTCCCACTACAGACTTGATTGTAGGTTAGCGTTTAAAACAAATGTGGGTAAACAAACAAAAAAGAAAATTTGAAAATGGTCAAGTACAAGGAGTGGACTGAAAATGAGTGAAAAAAAACAAGCAATATCCACGGAAAACCCTTGAAAGATCTTTAGAAAGTGGTTTCTTCTATGCAGAGGTCTAAGCACACCTCACTGTACTGCACCACATTACCTTGTTTAACTTCTGCTTGAGTGTTTTTTTCCCCCTTAGAATTAAACAGTTTTTGTCTGAGGGTGTTGCTGAAATACACCAGAATGTCTTGCATGGAGCAAATTCCTTGGAGTTTTTAGAGCCTGCTGCAGAAGGGATGATAGTGTTGTTTTTTTCTGTCATTCTGCTCCTCCATTCCTGATGTCTGACTTTCTTACCTGGGATTCTCAACCAGTTGTTCTACAACTGAAGCCGCTCTTCAAAAAACCCAATGAAGTCCAGCCACATTCTTTTTAAGCACTCAACAGTACAACAATCAAAGTGCTCCCTAGTCAAAGCATATGTGTTAACGGGCAACAGTGAATACAAGTTAAATATAGGACATCACAAACATGACAACAAACAAAATAAAAAAAGAAGATTAAAAAGGAGCAAAATAAAAGTAAAAGCTGGAAATCAAAGTGACAGCAAAATAAAAGCACAAGGGGGACGTCAGGTTCAGCAAAAGTCTAAAGTTCACATAGATTTGAGGGTCTATTCACTGAATGTTTGATGCTCTCCATGAAAGCAGGTTTCCCTTTGTGAGTATGTGACCACTAATGCCTCTGGATCAGCAGCAGTGAGAGAGATGAAGAGCAGCAGTGATACATTTAGCTCCTGGAGGGCACCAGTTGATCTCTTGAAGGAGTCCAGACACTCAGCAGTGAAATCGAATCAAAGTGGACCAGCGATCTCTCCAGTGACAGACACCACAGAGCCTATGGTTTAGTGTGTTGCCTCAAAGGGCTGCTTTGAATTCTCAAGTACACATCGTGCATACATTGATCCAGAGACCCATAATAAAAGAAAAAGCCCACAAACTGACATGTTAAATCATAAACTGGTTAATGCTGAGCATATTTAGTTTTTCACTGTATACGGTTAAGTTATGGTTATTATCACTGTTTTTAAAAACAGTAAAACAATTCATAGCATAAATGTCCTTGTTAGTGTCTGGAAACCATCATGCTGATTAATAATTAAAATATAAAATACTATTAGCATTTTATATTTCTCTAATGGCGTTGTTATACTCAAGCCCAGTTATTCCCATGGCTACCAATAGAGAGTGCCAAAGTGGGATATTTTAATATTTAACAATCAGATCTTCAATGTCAATACTAGTATCCCATTTTTACTGCTTAATTACACCATGTGGAGACATAATGTAGCAAGAATTGTGGTTTTATTTGTCAGTACTAAACGAGGTAATTATTAAATAAACAACCACAGTGTAAATGATCAGATCCTGTTGAGTTTTGCACAAATAGCAGTATAGGTTTTCAAGGAATCAGGTCCAAGATCACATTAAATATCTAAAGTAAGAACCCCGATGACTGTTTTATCCATGCTGTCAAGCTGAATCAAAGAAGAAAGAAAAACATAAAAACTGAAATCTGAAAAGCTGAAATCTTGATTGGAAACTTTGAGATACAAGAGAACAGCTGGAGATGATGCTGACAGGTTCAACAGACTTATAATTGGGGAAGAACTCAAGAAGTCAATTCATTCAGCACTGATACATAAGGCACAGTTAGTTTTTCATACACTAAGGTTGCTCTGTTAGCACTGCAGAATAAAGACAGTGATATGAAGAAGAAGCAGGCTGTGTCAGGGATATTTATTTGGTCACCAGCTAAACTGGGAGGAAAGGAGGGACCCCTGGTTATGTGAGGAAAGGACACGAGTCTCAAACACTAAAAACCAGGTGAACCATCTGTTTCACAGCAGCAAGAAAGGTTTACATTTGGCTTCATCATCACAGGGAAGGAACAGTGACAGCGGCGTTCATGCAAGATCAATACATTATTTATTTTCATAGACAATTCTTTATTTATTGTACAGGTCTGAATGACTTTTGAATATTATCACTGAAATAATATATTCAGCAATAAAGAAATTGATGTCTAAAAGCTCGGTTCTTTGATGGGGCTTTGTGATTTCCAGGAAGGCTTCCATGGAAGCTTAACTAGCCCTTTCGAGGTAATTAACTAATGTCTCATGGGCCTCTTTGGCTAAAAAGCTATGATTACAGGTGCAATTTTGATAACTAATGACATAAAATATTTGGTTAATTCTGAGATATTTGATCATCTATGTGATAAATAGTGATTTACTAAGCATAAGCAAAACTTCTCTCTGGAGGCTTATTCTTTGTATCACTTTGCATTTAGTACTTCATTGCCTTGTTTAAGTGGTTCATTTCTGCTGCAGGGAGTTATTGCTGGGGTATTATTTAAAGTAACAATGAAGTAACAGCTTCAGAGTCTTAAAAATTAAAGCCTGTATTGAATTTTCCAAAAATGTAGTTTCTCAAATGGCTACTGGAGGCTGGCTCAAAAAGTAATATCCTAGACTCTAATGATAAAATAAAGAAGGTGACAACTGTCCAACATTACCCTTTTGTTCAAATATTGTAACATCCAACTTAAAAAAAAAAAAATAAGACTTCAGAATAATAGCTAAAAACCAATGATGTTACAGTGGACACAACCATCTTTTATATACAGTTGTTGCTCAAAATATGAAATGCCAATCAGCACCGCTAACAGGATTTACATAGTGGCAGACAGAAAAATGGGCAACGTCCAATACATTCATTGTGGTTTTAATGCCCAAAATATATCCATCCATCCATCCATGCAAGAATTTCTGTTGTGTCAAAATCATTTTGACGTGTTAGCCCTGCATACATTGGAAAATCGTTGCCTTGTCATAGCTGTGATAGGCTCCACCCACACCACAATTTTGAATCAGATAAGCAGAAAACAATGGATTGATAAAACTCAGCTTGAAAATATTGTTTGTTTTTTGTTTGCTTTTTTTGTGATAACTCCCAGACCTGCCATGCAGGGATGCTCATCCAGGACCTCCATAATAACAGAGTGGGGAAAAATGCATCTGGGTAATGCATTAGTAGATCAACCAAAATAATGTGTGTCTAGAAGCTCTCAGCACTGCTCACTAAGGTCAGAGCACTCTGCTCTGCATCAAATTCACTTGTGATTTATCCCAGTACTGAGGTGTTAGAAGTCCAATAAATCCCCCTCATTATTAGAAAAAAAATGCTGAACAAATGAAACACATGTGCATACTTAATAAGCTGAACAGCTGATCTGAACTGATGGAAATCAGTATCTGCTGGCCTGCAGAGGTCTCTCAGATGCAGAGCAATGTGTGGCGTTTTCATGGATGTCGGTATTAATTGTGTGTTTGTAGAATATTTTTCATAGAGATTTATGACATTGTGTTGTTAAAGTGTACCGTTACAGCAGGGCGTAATGCTTAATTTCCCTATGTTTTTCATGGTGAAACTTTGCACAGCTGGGCTCCAGAACAGGACAAGAACCTTCGCAAAAATGCGAATCCTAGAGATGTGTGACACTTCCATAAACAGAGGGCCATGTGAATAATTTGTTTTGGGACCTAACCCTGAGTGGTTTTACTATGCTGACCATATAGGGTGTAGACTAGACTCTCTTTGGGGTAGCACTACATGACTGGATCCTCAGAGTCGGGAGAGCACTGTTTACATCAGAGCTATCAGGCCAGCGGGATTTTTATAAGAATCGGCAAGTTTTAATAAATTAACAGCCTGCTGCCCTTCTGCTCCCGACAGTCTGCAGAGTATAAAGTGCTGATATCTCAGTGTGAACGGTCTCTAAATCTACAAAGTTGTGACACTGTTGTGTGGGGCCCTCATAACGCAAGCTCTTTAATTAATCACTGTTGTCTACAGGCATTATTGTTCTTCAGATTAATTCAAGTGCAAGTCAAGCCAAGCTTTTAGAATGTGTAAACTAGCGGATTTGTAATAACGTCACATTTTGTGACAGCTCTGTACAACCAAAGTATTTGCAGAACACATTTAAAAATTTAAAAACTGTCTGACAAAAGAGGAAAAAGGGGTTGGAGTAGCAGGAGGAGTAAAGAAGAAGAGGACAAACCACAGCTAGGTCTAACCTGAGCTTGACTGGGTTGCATGGTGTCTGTTTTTAAGATTGTGAGGAGAAGAGACGAGAACTCCTCAGGGAGTCTTTTTGGTGACGTGTTTGTGGAATTTAACTCAGTCCAGCCAACGTAGAGGGCCCCATTATGGGATACCTTGATAATTGTATTCTGCTGTTTTTCTTTGCCAGTAACATGACCACAATTGGAAGAAAATAATCCATATTTGTCCTTGAGCTACCTCAAAACAGATGCCTGTTTTCCTCTTTGTGCCGTATTAACAGGAACGAGTGGAAGTGAGGTGGGAGACCCAAAGAGCCCAATGCAGCTTTTACTGCAGTCAGGTTTTCAGTTTACCAGAGAGAAGAAAACAGGTTAGTGGTGTTTAACGTGAATTTGAGGAGTGAATTGCCAACAAGATACATGTAATCCCTTTTCCCCCTTTTTGTGAAATAACATTACAGAGCCATCACCAATTACCTCATGCTTTCAAGTAAGTCTGGATATGACATTAAGAGCCAAGCCTATCTCCAAGACCAACAGGTCCAAGATGTTATCAGACTAAACAATCATGATTTGATTGTTTCTAATTATTTGATTTATATTGGAGCCAAATTTTTTCCTTTTATGTTGCAGGTGTTAAATGTGCACATGAAAATCCAAAATAGCAGTTGTTATCTGTCTGCTGGTTTTTATTATAAACACCTTTCCTATCTGCCCGCTCTGCTGGTTAGCTGTTGTTACACTGAATCACACTGTTAGGATAAGACAGAAGATGATTTACTGCACACTTTTGCATAATCCACATTTGAGCACTTGTAATGTTCCATCATTGGGTGCTGTGAAGTTAATGGGCGATAGTTAAGTTATGTGGTGACATACTGGTAATGAAAGTCGAATTGCAGAGTCAACACCTTTGCCATTCTCAAAGTCATCACCACAATTTAAAAAGTTGGATTGTGAAAGAAAAAAATACATATTTTCTTAACACTGACATATGTACACATTCATTTTTTAGGTTTAGAACCATTCATGTCATATGTTCTTTTATGTATTTTTTATGGAAAATGAGCCAAAGGCTGAAATAATAATAATAAATCATGTCAATTTTCTATTGGTAAGAATTCAAAATGGGCCTGTTGTTATTTTTAATGACTTGTTAAAAAAAAGAAGAAGAAAGAAAAAAATAAAGATATGTGGCATGACCTTTCTTCAGCATCTGTAGTGACAAATGCCAGTAAAAATTGAGACCCTGCATTATGGCCTTTATGTGAGAACATGTCTCTCAGCCTCAGGGTTTGCTCCAGGCTTCGAGGACCAGTTTGTGAAATAGACTCCCATCTGATCCACACTGCTATTGTTTTTCTGTTCTGTCATGTCAGCCGGATATTTGATCAGTTATCAATGAATTTGATGATGTCATTGAGGCCGTTTAAAGCACAGTCCGTATACACTGATTTACAACGCATTGTAACCACCTGTGTAGGTATTGCTAAAACAATAAGAGGGGCATGGACACAGAACATTGGGAGTGGGTTATCTTAGATCCTGTGGGTTGAAGTGGAGGGTCTCCTTGGATCAAACTTGCTCTGAGGCATCCCATGGATGCTCAAGTGAATAAGAATCTGGGGAGTTTGGAGGTTGGGTCGGTGCCTTGGGCTATTTGTGATCTTCAGGTGGATTTCACTGTATTTCTGGTTATTATAGTATAATTGAAAGTAGTAGGAGTCCTTATCCACAAAGCATTTGTTATTGACCAGAAAAACTGAATTCATTAAATAATAAAATTATGCATTAACATAGTTACTCATGCCTAAAATAAAGGCAATCAGTTTTCTGATTTCCAGCAGTTTTCACCACTAAACCCACTAAAAATTTGGCGTTGGCCTCTCAGTGTGTCAGCGTCAGCTGCAGGGTTCTGCAGAGCAGCTTTCCTTTCCATGCACTATTTTACTATTCTTAAATTACACCTCTGCCTCATTCACCTTTCAGTGCTGCCTCGGGCAGCAAACATAATTTCTACTCGCAGTCTGCACATCTGTTTTCTGGATGACAGATTTCACTGATCAGCTGGGGCTTCCACTGAACCAATCACAGGAAAGGTGTGTATTTTCTCTTTCTCTTTCAGAAGAGGGCAGACATCTGGTTGTGCTTAGTAGAGGGTACTTGGACCTGGTGTATTTGGTTTGGTTGCAGCATAGATTTGAACTCTTGAGGCCTGGTGAGGCAGTTTGCCGGATCCTGGATGGAAAAACACATCCTAATGAAGTCTGGCCTTTCCTTGTGCAAAATTTGCTGTGTGTCACTTGTGGGCTCTGGCATGGAGGAGAGCTGTGTTTTCAGGAATCAGATTCTGTGTAGTTAAACTGAAAAAAAAAGATGAATGTCCCATAAGTCAAATTTTTTGTGTCTCCTTTTTTTTTGCAAGAACAAACCTAATTAAGCTCAATTTTTATTTTTATTTTATTTCAGAAATAACTGGAACATCACATTAAGCATCAAGGCCATGGTTAAGCTCCTAAGTTTGACAAGTCCCAAGTTTTGTGATATAGTTTTAGGGGTTTCAGAAGAATTTAAAGAAGCTTTTAATGTGCAAACACTAATATAAACAGATGCCATTTCTTCCAGCACCTTTCTCCTTAACAATACACTCGGCCCTGCTCACACACAAGCAGTGTTGTCTTACACCAATAAACACATATACAATAAGGTGAAATCAAAAGTCGATCACATTAAGTGCAAATACAAAATTACATTTAGTTCCAGATGAAAATCAAACCAACAAAGAGTAATCTCCTCTGCCTTTTCTCTATTGATTTGGAGCAACTATCAATAGTTGCTCCTGACATCTGCAGGTGAGACTGTGTGTGAGAGTTCATTATTGATATTAATAACGAAATATTTAATGTGTTAACAGGAAAAGCTGATAAATATTGCCTCAAAAGGCAATTGGCTCTTAACATCTGTTCCTGTCACATTTTACTTTAGCATAAGCCTATAGCCTCACATCAAGATGAACAAGTTCAAAACCTACAGCTCTCAATGCAGTCATTTTCAAGTCAGAGCTAAAGTAAAACAACAAAAGCAAACAAAAAAAAAAAAACATTTAGGACCAAAGACAATTAAAAACCAATACTAACAAAGTAAAATCCAAGCTAAAAAATATCAATTTAACACCAATGACTCCAAAGTCAAACCCAATATTCACTTTTGGACCAGGATACATTTGGCTTTCTCGTAAAGATATGAAATCTTGTATGAAATTGGTCTTACTTACTATAGTATATACACATATTCAGTATAACAAAGGATTACTTTTTACTTCATCTAGATTTGCTTTTACCAGATTTTATGAGGAAAGATGGAAAAAGATGCCTACAAGGATGCCTACATCCTTAAGACATTTTATCTGTAGTTTAATTTTAATTAATTTCAGTTGATCACAGTTAGAAAAAAAAGAGGATAAATAGTTAAAAATATGTACTGACTTATAAGGATTTCCTCTGCTCCGTGACATTGGTGTGGTGGTAGTTTGTCAAAGCTTTATTTAACAAGGTATTTTCGGTAAACTGAATAAAAAGCAACAGGCAGAAAATGGTATTTCAATCACACATCCGCAAACATAAAAGCAGGCCCCATCTGTTGCATTAATGGCATCTGCACGACAGATGATATGATTGTGTTGGCACAAATCCCAATGAGCTCAACAAACGTTCCTTCTATTGAAAATAAACAGTGATGGTCCTGCGCTTTGTGAGTTTTAGAGCAACACTCGCTTACAACAGTTAAAAACCTGTGAAACACAGATTCAGTCTATGAATTGGTATCACAGAAACATAAACATATCTGTTTGCTCATTTAGAGAGCTGCTTTTTGGATTTATCAAAATTAAATTAACGTATAAAACAACCAACAATGGATTCTAATCTGTTTATGTGTCATCCACTAAAAACCGCCTCCCAGAGCGGTTAAAGTTTCTTTGGGGTTGAGGCCACAATTTGGTCAAGTGTAAATGAATGATGTGTCTGCACGAGGCACGCGTGCCCCTAGGCTCCTCCTAAAAAATTACGATTTCGACCACACTGGCAGAAACATAAACTCCCGTCTGCCTCAAATGAAAATAGAGTTATTTTACAGGAAACTGTTGGGTTTATGCAATCTGACTTCTCCTGTGCAAGGAAAGGTGCTGCTAGGTGTGAGTGTAACGCAGGCACTTGTAGATCATGATGAAATGAACAGTAGATGAGGCGAATATGATGAGTGTAGCAGGTTTTTCGTGGTCCCCAGACTCCTTCATTAGAGAAGCATGTGGATACAGAAAACAGCTTTTTTGTTTGTCCAAACAGTACAGACTTGTGAACTGGAAGAATCACCGAGTGCTGGCTCAGTTTTTCCAGTTTGTTTTTGTTTTCAGCTTGGATTGCGGCTTGGGCAGCAAACCACGTGAAATTAAATGCAGGGAGGAAGGACCCTTTGTGGCGCATGTGTGCGTGTATCATGCATGGATACACACATTGCACACATGCATGCAGAGGTCCAGCTTGGAAATGAAGAAATATGAGCACAGAGAGAGAGAAAAAAAGACGTTAACATTAATTGACTGGGAGATGTTTGTGGTATAAAACTAGTAATAATTGACGTTTGTCATTATGAGGAGGAGTGTAATTTCAAGCTGCAGAACTTCTTGTCTTCCAACTGGAATCACTCTTTTCCATTTTTCAGCAATAAGCATGAGGGCCTCAAATCTCTGAAAAGAAAAAGGAAAAAAAAAAAAAGCACATGCAGTACCCATGTGCCACAATCAAAGCAGAACTTGCAATTCAGCAAAATGAGTCCTGTTTTATGGATTCTGGCAGCAAAATGAAATGTAGCCTAGTCATATTTTTGCACAGTATAAGAACCAGCTGTGATGTGAGGCTAAAGTTAGTGGACCTCAGTCAGGGGCTACAGTTTTAGCATGGCTGAGAAAAGAATACCCCCAATAGGAATGGTATGCTAACTGGACCAAATAAACACTTTTATTGCTCAATATGTTGAACTTGTTGAAACTCATATTTGAGGGATATCTCAGCAGAGACCTGCAAGGAGATTTTGAAAATATTACAGTGTGTGTGTGTGTGTGTACATGAAGTGTGGTGGGAACCTTTTGGCTGATGTTAGTGAGTAATGTTAACCTCATGGAAGAATTGTGTGACAATGGGTCCCAGGGCAGAGACGTGTCAAAGGCCCCCCACTGACTCACTCGCTCATGTTAGTCAGACACCCAAACTGAAAGCAGGGCGTTGTTTGTGTCGTCATTTCGAGTCTACTTGCGGTCATTTTGGTCTTTATTTGTTTTATTTGTTTTATTTGGTTTTTGGGTCTTTAGTTGTTTTGTTGAAGTATTTTTGTCTCACTATGTTTTGACTTCACATTTCTTTTTAGTAGTTTCTAGGAGTAAGTTTGACTCTTTTTCAGCACCTAAACATTTTCCACTCTCAGTTAACTGCCTCAAAACTTGAAAATGAACAACCGTGGTGGCCGAAAGACACTTGTGAAAATTAAAAAATTCATTTAAAAAGATCATCTGCCGTTGTCTCACGCTATCTCTGTCATCTTCAATTGTGGCACACACCCTTCTTCTCTAAGGTCTTCCTCTTTTACTCTCTGTCAGCTCCATGTTGGACATCCTCTGTCAAGTATGTCCCTCCTCTGCACATGTCCAAACCATCTCAGCCTTGCCTCTCCAAAATTATCTTCAAACTGCCCAAACTGAGCTCTACCTCTGATATACTAATATCTTCAGTGTAAACACTGATGATTTTTAGCTGCAGAAGCAGTAGAAAGTGACTCCTTCACTAAAAGTACCAAATGGCAACCGGTTGTATTTTAACACAAAAGACACTTTTGGTCTGGAAAGGTTTGCAAGATTTAACAAAAAGTTGATTGTGTGGAGGGGAGGTGAGCCAGAGATCACATTTGTCATAAGCAACAGGGAGTAACCATCAGTGAGCAAAGGAATACCTCACTGTTGACAGAACAACACGGTAAGAATGAGTGGCAGGGCCGGGGATATATGTTCTGGAGTTCGATGATTAGTTGATTGAGACCATATGTGCTATTGCAGGACCTCTGGAAATCAGAGGAGTCCATACAAACATGATATGACACTCAACACAGAGGCCCAGTTGCACTCCTACATTAGTGGCAAATCTAAAAGGACTTTCAACTTTTCAGTTGTTTAATTCACTCGAAAATAAACATAATAATCGAGTCAAAACTCCCTAAAAAGTTTTTAGGGAGTATCTGCACCATAGACTGTGTTGGCTTCATTATCATCGATACTGTTACGTTCCCCTAAAAGGGTCCAGGCGATTAGGGAAAGTAACAAAAAGTGTCCGGGTCGGAAAAAGGAGACAGAGACGCAAAATAGTAAAAATTAAAAAGTTTTATTACGGTCTCTATTTATAACTTAACTAAAAGATACAGACAAACCGCTATCACCATTTAAAGAAACAAAACAAAACCCAAGCGTTACTGAAAAGTAAGTCAAAAAGAGATTAGTGACTAAACACACTCCTCATGAGCTCACTAGCTGCAACCACTCACATGGCACTCTGGCACCAGCGCTTACCTTACTCTGCTCTTAACTACTTTTAATTATTGACGTGAGTCAGATGTACAAAAGAAAAAGGTGGCAGGAGAGATGGTAGGACACGCCCACACAGGCCCCTGCTAGGGGCCTCCATCTTTTATACATAATATAAAAGATGCACCAAATATATTACAATGAGTGTGACTGTGTGGATTAGAGTCGGTAGAGATGCACCAGTTGAGACTTTCTTAGAACTGTGTTTTAACAAATGAGATCAGATTTCATTTGACACTAAGCATTTGCTTTCTCATGTTTCAGTGCAAGGTTTGTTAGCACAAGTACAACATGTTTGTAGTCTGCTTTTAATCTATGAATACTGTGTTCTTCTTCCTGCAGCAATATAGTTTTGTGCCTTGAGAAAGGAAGAGGTGCGTAGCTGCTAAAGCTCTGCGTAGGTCCACAGACTGTTAATCTGGTCTCATCCCCCTCTGTTGTTGTACAACAGCCAAAAATTTCCCAATCTTCTCACTTAACTTGCTTCACATAATCAACTTTAGAACCAGATGTCTGGTCTAAATTAGTCTGGCCTCCCCAGCGTCAGTGTTTGGAGTCTTGTCAGCTTAAAAAAAAAAAGAGAGAGAAGAAAAAAAACCCAGCTCTTTTTAATTTCATCCTGTATTTGTCATGCTATATTGTCTGAGCCACATGCAATCAGTGACTAAACAGATTAGCTACAGAACAACAAATGTGTGTTCCAGGTACCCAGAAAAGGAAAGTTGGATATAAAAATAATGACATCATAATCTACACACTGATTCGTTCATTGAAAAATTCAATAAATTAGTCATCAGTTGGACAACAGTGTTCCAGCCTGAGGATGGCTCAGTGGGGCCACTTGGGGGGGGGGGGGGGGGGGGGTTCGTAACAAATAAAAAAAAAAAAATTAAAAGGGGGGG
>VUQR01011763.1:60899-109125 GCA_015108515.1 Hemichromis elongatus
ACAAAAACTTGAAAGGGGTCTGAAAAGTTTTGGGACATGTGGACGTACTGAGCCAAAACTGAGCTGGCATAAGAGCCGTTTTACTGTTCGCCCTTGGCCTCTTTCCCTTTTCAGTTTACTCCAAGGCATGCTGCTTACAGCTGTCTCTAAGGAGCCCTAATCAAAAACAAAAAAGGCTACGGACTCACATTGCACTCATCTCAGTGGCCAACCCCATCCCCCCTACGGAATCCTCAAGGCAGAGGTCCACATGGTCTATATCATGTTATGAGCTCACCAGAGGCGAGTCATGACTTCAGCTCCAAAGAGCCAAGCCTAACACATCATTAATGCAGCTCATTGTTCCAAACTGCATCCATATAGGAGTTACCCACATTTATGTACACAAATAAGACTCAACTAGCGCTAACATTCCTCCTTAAAAATGATAGTGAAATAAACAGCCATGACAATCTCGTGAGTTATCATGAACATTTATTGGTCATAATACAAATTGGGAATACAAATGTCGTGCATATTTACAGCATATAAAAAGTTTTATAAACCAAAGAAACAATAATGGCTAATTTGCGCTTGACACATTTACAAACACCCATAAATGGCCATCTTGGCATTAAAGGGAAGTTATAATTTGCTGCTGCTTGCTTAAAGATTCAAAAATCCAAAACAAAATGGGAAACTGCTTTCAAACCATAACGGAGCCCCAGAAAAATAATCCATAGCAAAGCAAACACTCACATAGATACAGACACACAAATAACACATTCATAGAAAAGCATGAGGTAGTCAAATGTTTAAAAAAATACAATCAGTAACTAATAATCCATAACTAATCTATGGATTTATGCTCCAATTGTCAGCTGTTCTGAATTCAGCATTTCCTGTTTGTCAGTGAAGCCACATCTTTTACTGCTACAGTAACAAGTTTGGTGTGGCACAGCATTATTTCATATTTATTTAAAAAAACCTGACATTATCCATACCTGTTTATGAGGAGGGTACGTTTTGAAGCTTTTCCCAGCATGCACTGGGGCAAAACTCAGGGAGGAATGTTGGTATTTGAAAAGGGACTCTCACAAATTGTATTGAATTGTTAGTTTGAGTGAAAAAATATCCCCAAATTATCTCAAATGAGAAGATTAGATCCAGAACATAACTCGAGGCTCGGGCGCTTAACAGCACGAGTGGACGAGGGGGGGGGTGAGGGGGATAATTACATGTTTAAAATGGCTTCACCACACTCGATAAGAGAAACCACAAAAGCGCAGGAATGCCAAAAGCATTAATCCCGCTACGGCTGCTGATTATAGGCTGCGGCACATTTCCACTCTGCAGCGCATGGATCTCTCACTGAGGATGATCGCTGTACCCTGCAGTGGGATATTGTTTTTTTTTTTACAATTATGCTAATTGCTAACAGCAACAGTGCTCTGCAAAAGTACTGCTTTATATGCATAACTTAACTTTACCAAATAAAGCTTTGAGCTGGATTTTAGCTGTGGACACACACACACATGGCAGAAGGCCCGATAAAACAAACAAGCTGTGAAGGTTGCTCCAAACCGAGTGTTTCTAATACAGCTTAATAAAAAATATTTCTCGAGTGTTATTGAAAGCAGTTGAGTTTCCACTATCAAAATAACTGAAGGTTGATTTTTTTTCCCCACTGTTCTTCTAAGAAAGAAAAATATCACATAGTTCACTTTATGAGTCCCAAATCTGGTTTAACTGCTACCAACAGAGGTTTGGGCATGATTTCATATTTTTTCATTATTTTAAAAGCGGGTATATGTCACTGTTGTGACAACCAAAGAACCAAAATGAGTTGGGTATCTGGGTTATTTTATATAACACAATGGGGAAGACTCCAATCTTTACTAATTTCATGTTAAAAAAACACATATTTTTACATCCATAGCTACAGCTTATCTTTAGTAAAATAAACTTTATACTTCTGATCTGATTATTTTACTTCATACATGATGCAATTTATAACAAACAGCGAGAAGCGGCACATGGAAAAATCAAACCTAAACACTATCTGACAAAATAAAATCATGCTTAAACAAGAGATTTGTATTCCAGGTTGTTTGCATATGATAATAATAACAGTCTCTTCTCTATAGTATTCATTATGCTGTCAATAAGACACATCATCCCATTGAATAACAGAAAGAATTAAGAAAATAATCACATATTTTTTACAGTTTTTCAAAAATATTAGTCCCTTTCTGACTATAAATACTACTATTTCATTTTCATTAAAGTGTCCTAAAGCATGGTATAACGTTTAAACAAATAGTGTAAATAAATCCTCCCACAAATGTGTGTTATGTATGACAAATCCAGAATTCACAGTACGTACACACATAGAAGACAATAAATTTCTTTTAGTTAATATATTCCAAAATATAATTTTATACACAAATATATATATATATATTTATACTCTCTGTAGAAAGCTTTATACATGTTTACATAACGAAAGGACAAAATTAAAAGCTTTAAGATGATACATATTCTGGTTACTGTTTACAAAGTTAAATGATAGCAAGGAAGGGCCCCAGTTTGTCTCCCACACATACAGCAATCATTCATCAACGGTGGGGTAATCGTGGTGCTGCAGTTTGAAGAAGGCAGGAAACTATACGTTGGTAAAAATCGCCTTTAGCTGCAGCTTATTCAACACACAATCAGTGCCAAGATTTATAGAAAAACACCTGGGAAAAGGAAAACCAAATGATCTTTGTTTGATCTCTTAAAAATGACAACAAAAAACCCGCTGATAAGAAGGTCAATGACTCATCAGCCAACTGACAAAGTTAATCCTCTTGTTATCATGAGAACAAACCAAATCTTTATTTTGCAGCCTTTTAAATGTAAAAATTATCTGCTTTCACCTTAAAACTTTGGTTTTAGGGTTGTTGGTCTGACGGGCAATTGATTATCTAATAACTATCTAATAATGAAAACCATGGGATCAAAACCACGATCACTATATCAAACCATGACTGTCAAAACTGTTAAAAAAGTTTCTATTATTATAAAGTCAGATTAATGAAGCTCACACTGATGATCTAGCGAAACTCGAAAGGAAAAAAAAACTACTTTGCACACACGAGTAATTACAGAAATATACAAAAATATACAGGCCTTGAATGAGTAAATCAACACTTCGGGAAATACCCTTATTCACTTGCTTAACACGAGTTGGATCAGTATTGAATATAGTGCTGGAGGCAGTGGCGGACTAGCATAGCTTAGCATACACAGTGGTGGCAGAAAGAATCAGTAATATGCAGCACAAAAAGGCCACTTTTTAAAATGTCCTAAATGTTCATTATTCATTTCTGATTTTTCATGAAAGGACAAGATCTAAAGTAGTATGTCTTTTTTAAAATCTTTGCTTTAAACAAAAGTTGGTGAAGGGCTAGGCTTAGCATAAGAAAACAGCTACTAGCATCACTGTGGCCAAACCTTAAGTTTTGTAGGCCCATTTCCAACCTTTTGGACAAGGTATTTAATGCTCTCTAATCTACAAACAGAAAGGATAGTTCAGTCCTATAATTGACCGTGGGCAACATTTTTAAAAAAATGAATGTTCAATAATATTTTATAAATCACTGTAATTTATGTAACTTTAGCATTTAAATCCTAAGTTCTCACACATAACAGAGTCAATCACTCCGTGCTTGCCCACTGTATAATTTACTTATTATTCATATTTATATGAATAATAATAATATAAATATACATATTTATATTTTTGCTGTCACAAATAAATATTGATTTCCAATATCTTGTACTGTATTTTATATTCACCATGACTTAAACATACTGAGTGTTTTTACAGCTATTACTCAGCCCTATTCTTCCTACAAATGACTACCACTCACCTGAACTATTCAATTCCACCAGGTATGCTAAGCTAGGCCACTCCTCAACTGAACAGAGCTCTATATTTCACACACAGACATAAAAGAGGTGTCAATCATCTCAATCAATAATCAAATAAGAAAATATTTCTCTTAATGCTGAACTCTTTCATTAACAACAGCTATTAAAAGGGAACCCATAATGCCCCTGTGAAGTTGAGTAACATTGATGAAACTGAAACTCAAATCTCTGCTTACACCAAGAGCTACTAAAGCATACTGTTAGATCAAAATACCATATTTTTCGGGCTATAAGGCGCACTTAAAATCCTTTAATTTTCCCAAATTTCATCAGTGCACCTTATGTATGAATTCTGGTTGTGCTTACTGATTTCGAATCGATTTTATGTGGTACACGGAGCTCAAAAATCTGTCAAAAAATGTTTTAGTACGAATTTGGTAAGCTACGAAGCTGCGCCGCTTGATGGATTGTCAGGGCATCACGGCTACTGTAGTCAGGAGGAGGACTCTGGGTCCAAACTCCGCTTCAGGTCCCAAAGTCAAACGAACACTGCGGCATCACTGAGCTTTAAAAACTACCTAAATTCTTTCATCTTTAATAAAATGATCAGCGTTGCTGCTTTACCAAATGTAACAATTAAGTTTAACATCCAAGCATCACTGAAAACAGAATTTATTAAATTTAACAGAGTTGGAAGTTAGCAGGAAGTTAGCTCGCTGGTTTCCACCTAAACATGATATACCATGTTCTGATTTGAGAGATTTCAAAAGAAAAATTAAAACATTCAGCACTGCTATCATGCGATCGGTTGCGACAAAGCTATGTTAGCATAACATAAACACAGTAAAGCTGGAGGATGAACGCTAACTTTTCTTCCACCATGCGGGTTCCGGATGGTTACGGACAAATGCAATCACATGGCTGACTGTTTTGTTTCGCTTAATTCACCTTATAATCCGGTGCACCTTATATGTAAAAACAGACCCGTTCATCGACAGTGCACCTGCCTCATAATTCGGTGCGCCTCATGGTCCGAAAAATACAGTACTTTACCGGCCTGTGTGGCTAAATCCATTATAAAATACAAAGGATTACAAAACGTGTAATTTTCTCAGCACGTCTTTCACATTTTTCATTCACATTTTTTTGGCATTTACCCTTTTGAATACATTCATACCCAGACTGCCTTTTAAAGCCATAATCTCTGTGTCAAGATGATGACTTGTTCATACTGCACACTTGTCCGCATGAAAATAGTGGTTTATTTGCTTCCTTGCTACTTTCTAGGTTCCACTGTCATAAAACAACCTGCTCCGGCCCAGCCATCAACATCTCACTTACTAATACTGACGTCACTCCAGCCTTATAGTATTGGATTGCTCTCTGAGCACACCTGCTTAGCACAACCAGCCCCAATCAAACCATTTAAGGTCAAAACAAAAGGCTGCGTTGTGGTCAGAAAAAAGCAAAATTTGGATTCGAAAGAAATGTCTGGAATAAACTTGCATCTGTTTCTCGGATGAGGCTGCCAAGCTGTGTCTCAGAACTAATACACATCAACATAACCAAGACAGTTTATTTGTCTGCACACACTTAAAGTGGCACCAATTTAGCACAAGGACTTTAGGTGTTATTTTTTTCTTTTCTTTTTTTTCAATCATCCTTTTTTTTCCTGTCCTGTCACGTTCCCAAAAATAATTCCTTTCATGGAAGGAGATAACAAACCGGTCCCTGTGAACCATCAGAACTTCCTGGCAGTGCATCCTGCTGGGTGGCGTCCTGGGCTACGCGGTGCTGCTGCTGGAACACGGTGTGCTTTGCATGCTGCCGATACTGTGGCCTGTACTGCTGTTCTCCGAGGTAGGCTGGGACTTCTGGACCGGCTGTTTGCCAGCTGTCTCACCTAGATGTAGAGCAGAAGAAGGAGTGGGGCCACAGGAGGAAGGGGATTGGACCAGAGGGAGAGAGGAAAAATGAGTACAATTTACAAAAAAGCCAACCTCAGGCAGGAACATTACAAAGTGATTTGGTTAAAGCTACAAATTGAACCCCTCTAAGACTCTTGAACCTCCATTGTTCTTCTGTACACAAAAAAATGGGCTGCATAAAGCTCCTACTGTTTACTATAACTGCCACTTGACATAAAGCATTTTTTGCACATTCCTATTTAGATTAATGTACTTTTACCCGTAAGAAAAACAGTGTACTTTTCAGTATAAAGAACTCTGGACTTCATCTGCCCTAATTTTTGACCATTTTCAACCATAATCTGCCACAGATTCTGTTTTTAAAAACTAACCCTCTAAAGGTGCCACCTCAAAACGACAAGAAACAAATGGCCACATCCTATCTGAGAGATGATATTTTAAACAAAGAGAAGAAGATGTTTTTTCGTTCATAGAGTTCATTTCTGTCTGGAACCAATTAGCAGTGCTTTAGTAGATAAAGGCGAACAAACACAACACGGGCCCTGTGACCGGAGCTCAAACCAATGACTGGTTTATTGTTCTATGTCTAAATAAGCGTTTCATTTCGTAAACTCTTGGGATCCAATGGTTAAAATGAAGGGAAAATAGAAGTGCTTGAGTTTGTTTCCAAAAAACATCTCTGACAGACAATGAACAGCTTCTGAAATGAAGCCAAGTCTGTGTTTAATTTGAGTATTTGGCACAATTATTAGTGCAGTGTGTCCCTTGCTTGCTTTATAGCTTATCTGAAATGAAGATAAAACATTTTCTCCTGGAGAGAGATTGTTCTATCGATAGTTTAGTTTGTACTAGAGGTCGTGTGTGTTTTATACATATGCTTGCATATATGACAGGCATATGTATCCACAGGCATCCCTTTCCCTCTTTCGGGCCTCACATTTCTCCTAATGTTTACCAGAACAGGGCTGCCAGCAGTTTTTCCCTCACAGGACCAAGAGAGCTGCAAAACAAAGGCACTTGGATTCCCCTCATCTGTCAGAGGAAATTTAAATTCCCAAGTCTGATATTATCTTTCTAGATAGGAGAGATAAAGGCTGCTTTTATGTGACCGAAACATAAAGTGAATGAAAACTCTATGAAAGTTGTTGTAACAGATGTCTACTCAGGGACAATTTGCCTTAGCTTTCAGTTTGGGAAAACACTGCCCCGGTATCTCTTGGATACAAAAAATTCAAACATACAATGTCTTTATTGTGGCTAAAGATTCAGTAACAGCATCCAGGACAGATACGTCTCTACTGCTGCTAATCCAATGTCCGCCCTTTGCAAGCACCTGCACAGAAAGCACGCTAACACAAACTTAGCAACGAACCCAGATGAGTGTATGCTGACCCTACCTAAACAGCCAGAGCCTCGTATTCAACTCATAATGCTGTACGGCTTGTTCTACCTTACTCATTTCTACAGCAGAATCACTGTGGTGATCTCTGTGAAGTGTGCTTTGGGCTGGTTAATATTCAGAATTTCTTTTCATTTTCCCCAGACTAGTATGGTTTTCAATGGCAGGAGAATCCAGAGTTTCCACATAAAACCCAGTTTTAGGACTGGGTGAACATGCATAGAAAATAATGACATAAATCTGGCTATAAGACCATGTTACCATTACAATTTTCAAAGGCTTGTGGAGTAATGTTGGAGAAATCTGGACTACTAAAGTAAAATCTAAGAACAACACAAAGCTTTGCAGAGCTTTATATAGGTACGGCACAACTTTGAGCGAAATCCTGATGTGACAAATATAATATGGTTATGTTTAACCGTACCTTACTGACCATATCTGTCCAGCTTTTAAGCATGACGACATTAGGACTAAACAGAAAGTAAAGCATTGGGTTAGGACTGGTCTTGAATGTATTAAGTGTAACACACATTCACATTTTGAAGACATATTTTAATTCATTTTAAGAGGTGTGCAAAACATTCATCATGGAATTTAACTAATTTGATATAAAATTAGTCAGCCTCAACAAAAATGTTAATCGTGGAAAAAGTGTTAAGATATTTCAGTAGTGACTCAACAGAACGCCATCGCCATACGTCTAACCGGTGTGGCCGCCTAGGTTTAGGATAGATAGAACAGCTTTCAGGTTCTCTTAGTAACATATTTAAGACATGAGTGATAGTGAGACAAATTTTTATGACCAGATGAGCTGGTTTAAGCATTTCTGAAATAGCAAGGCTACTTGTGTGTTCTCACGGTCAGAGGAGGGACAAACAGTGACCCGGTGACAGTGTGTGGGATGTGCTGGAACAGATTTGATCTGAATGGGTCCAGCTTTTACCCTGCAGATTTTGCTGTGGGTATCAAATTCCACAGGACACGTTTAAAAGTCCTGCAGGGTCCTAGGCCTCCAGTGATTGGACCGGCTTAGGTAGGAGAGGTCCTAACATTTTGGCTAATCTGTGCCTGATTGAATTTCAGAGCAGATAATGTGTGAAGTTTCTCCTTCTGTCAGCCTGTTTTAACAGTTGGTTTCATTTTGTTGATGAAAAAAGAATTCTTGCACAAGGTGACAACAGCTACGGCAATCTCCAGCAACCTACAAGCCAACTACAGCATATGTGCCAAGACAATGAGAAAAATGTCAAAGGTTTTATAGTGAGGTCGATGTTAAAGTATTTATATTGCTGACTGCCTTGTAGGGAAATAAACCATAATAGATAGAAAAACCCAAAATATAATTCCAGGGACTATTTCAAACTGTTTTTTGAGAGGTCCTCAGACCCTGAGGGGATAGACTCAGTTAAGTTTTCTTGTTTCATCATTGGTTTAAAATATGCTCTCAAGTGGTATTTTGAGTGGTTGTTTTGGAGGATATACTTTCTTGGGTTTACATGGGACAGAAAGTGTTGCCATATAAGGTCATTTCAACCAATCTTGCTTAACACACCCACCTAAAGTGTATTTTAGTAATGGAAGGAACTTGTGCCTTAAAGTCATCAACATGTATGTTTTCTCCTAACTACTATCTTCACCCGTTTTTATGCGTGTGCACCTTTGAGATGTACTGGCAGCCAAATGTTAAGATTTGTGTTTCTTTCTTGGTCACCCACTAGGAAATCCATGAAGCACAAGTGAAGTGGTTTTCTGAAGAGAAGCCAATACCAATATTGTGACAAAGATAAAGGCCCTAAACTCTGACAGCTGATCCTTACGTCTAAAAGATATTCAAAAAGAACTAAACACTTATTAATATGACAAAGCATGACTGGAACAGTTTGCAGTACTGTAACCTGACACGTGCCTGTATTGTAACTACCTGGGAGAATGATTTACTGAAGGAACCATTAACAGTGCCAAACTGTAAGCTTTTAAAAAACTTTCCTTTTACATCCTGAATGCTAAAGTAAAGCAGCTTAAGCCCTTCTACAAAACACACTCAGCTCACAGGTCAGTCAGCTAAAAACTATGGCAGAGGAGAACAGGGCAGCTCTATGCAAACGGTGAACTCAGCGGGCTGCTGGGAACTCACTTCCTCTCATAGGTCAGTTAGGGTCAGCGGGCTGGGGACGAAGGGGAAGGTCTTGGCATCTAATGGACAGATTGTGTGTCTTTTCCTGTGAGCGCCCACTAAACCCTACAAGGGGAATTTCCAACTCGTCTCCAGCCATTGTACTGAGAACGTACTGAGAAAGACCACCCCATGGCCCCCAAAACATTCAAAGGCAGGAAAGAGAAGAGCTCTTGCTGCTGACCAACAGGATATATTTACAGTAGAGGAGTCAATACGTTATTGTGAACAGGCCTCTGTCAGCAGCAGGATGTTTGGCAATCACAGCGGCACATTTCTGGCACAGAGACCCTCAGGCATTCCTTTGCATCTTATCTTTTCATTAATGTGGAGAAGTGAGTTGAGGCCACGGAAAGGCAGGTAAAGAACCTACCTGTGTGCGCATAGATGAACCACAAAGCTCCGGTCAAGAGAGCCCCGATCACAAAGGCTGCAAAGGCGATGCCCACCACTACAGGAGTATCCAGTACATACACTACTCCTGGATAACAAACCAACACACCGTTTTTAATAATCAACAAGTGCAGTATACATACAAATACAATACAAATATAAATAACCTAAAATGTGTAAAAAAGAAAGAAAGAAAGAAAGAAAGAAAGAAAACAAATATTAGGAACGGAAATCCTAAGTAAATTCATCTTTTACCCAGTCACAATGCCCTTATATCTATTGACTATATTCTAGAGTAGCTATGCATGATGTACAAAAAACAAACAAAAAAAACAACTTTTGTCTAAACTAGTTAGCTGTGTTATCAGCTAACTACAGATCCAAAGTTACTGGCAAGTTCTAGTTAGCTTCTTCAATTTGAAAGAAAAAAGCAAAACCACTGTTATGGTAAAGGCCAATATGAAATAATAAGTGACCTAAGCTGATGATTCCCTAAAATGCTTGCAATCACATAATACTTACCATGAGGAGAGGATGGTCCTTCTGATGCTTTTGATGTAGGAGCTGCAAAAACAACATATAACAGTTTAAATATATGTTGACTATTGTGTGTACAGATGCACAGTATACAGTATGAATTATGGTACATTAAAATAGCACAATGCATGCTCTGAGTCAGCCTGTCAGGAGCAGCAGATTGCTGATACTGCAGTGTGTTGATAAGCAATTCTCTGTGGAATGTGATACAGAAATCTGAACCAGGAAAACGCTGAAAAAGCAGCTATTCTGTAAGCCGGCAGTGTCCTAACGGATGAACCTTTTAACTCCAACCAATCATGCTTACCCATTTATTTCAAGCCATCTGGAAGGCTTTCAAAAATTAAATTAGCTATAATGATGTCTTAACAAACAATACAAAGGCGCTTGTGTACGGGCGAACTCAAGAGGCAAACCTGGTTTACGTCCAAGACTAGGGCACAATGGGTGCTATTCTCGGACAGAACACCTTTAAGTTTTCATCTCGCATAATGGATGATGACAGGTCATCAGAGAAGACTTTAATTTCACAGGGGACGACAGCCAGAGGACGTCCTCTCTGCCACCCTACTCCCCTTCAGTCTGCAGCTATCTGTCCCAGATGACTTGTTATGCTAAAATGTAGAGGCTATGAACACACGCAGCCTCATAAGCAGAATATAAAGGAGGAATATACAGACTGAATCCAGCAAAGCACAGCAGTATGTAATGCTCTCACGTTAACTTGACTCAAAGATCATGTGCAAAGCTAAAAGCTCGGTGCTTTCAAATACTGCCTTGACATCTATAGGGTACAGTTCTCTGCAGGACATCTGACTGGTCTTAGCTGTTGTTTTCTACTTTAACAAAACCAGACATCTTCTTCAAAGTTGAACTTTTGATTTGTGGTAGCTTTGTGTCGTTGCCAAACTTGAAATAGCACTGCTATCTCTATGAACTTCATGTATTTATGTAAATTTGCCTGCTATGGAATAAAAGAGCACTCCTGCGTAATGACTTGATTTTGTTCAACTTTGGCCTTTCCTTATAGAGCTGCACCCTCCAAGACTCTCGACACAGAAGAGTTGCAAACTTATAAACCCTGCAAAAGTTGAACTCGGTAGCTCAAAATATGTTATTTAACCTAGCTCAGATCCACGAGGCTACTAGCCTAAAGTGCGGTTTAAATGTGCAAGAAAATGTTTGAGATTTACTCTCTTCTTTTGTTCATACTCTGCTGAGGCACGAAGCCTAACTCATGTTCATCCTTTCTTTTTCAGAACTAAAGAAATGTGTTTTTGAGTTTTATGATATTTTTAATGATAAAGTGTGCTACTTGACATCTGGCCAGTGAATACAGCAAACCATATGGAGAGCCTCATTCAGTTGGTTTTAAAGTAATAAATGAGATATTTTAAGAGAAATATGTTACTTACAAAGACAAGTTATCTAAAGGATTAAACACATTCATATATTAAACACTGCAGTTCAACCTGTTCTGTCCAATACGATATAAAAATATCCTCTGCCTTTACACTTTGCAGACTTGAAACTAAATTAATACTATGTAATTAATACTATGTATGTATAATGTACTGATGTGACGATATAACCAGCCACCCTCTCAGATAGATTATACCTTTCAAGTTTTTCTAAACGTTCCTGAACCTATAAAAAAGGAATCAAATTTATTGACGTTCTGAAGCAGTAAATCTCATTTTGATGGTAGAACTTTGAGGCTGTTATGTTTTTCCATGCACCAAGTTGGCCACAAGTGTCTCCCTTTGATTTGTAGATTGAACTCAGCTCTTTGGGATTTTATCCAACCGTGGCCCTTGAAAAGGCTGCTTATTTTGTTTGCCATCCTAGCATAAGCGATGCCTTTGTGTTCTTTGAATCCAAGTTTTTTCTTCTTTTTTTTTCAGCGTGTTTATGGCATAAGTGTGTTTACTTACTCCATGGAAAATAAACCCGCTGCACTGGCATAGTGGTGCAGGCAGTGCACCCTGCCTCTACCACTTTGGACTAGCTTGGCTTAGACACTCAGCCATTACTTCAAATTTCGCAGTCTCTGTTCACCAATATCCTCAAACATCAACACTGGCATGTCTGTGCTAAAAAGTGACTCCATCCATATAGTATCATTGCCCAGCACTAGAGGCTGATGTCCAATTAAAATGTAATAAAGCCACCCACTTCTGGTTAGAATTATCCTGCATAACTGTGACTCACACAGAGAGGTAGGAATTTTAAAGCTAGTAAAATTACTGATGTTCAAGAGCAGGACCAGAATCTGAAAAATATCATCAGTGCATACAACTGCAACTGGGAGAAGCCATAAAATGTATCTAATCAGACACTAAATAATAAATTGTTTGGTGTATGAAGTGCTCATCACAACTGATATTACCATCCTAACAAAGTATAGGTTCAAACCTACAATGGAACACTATCCTGAATAGCAGACATATACTGTAGCACAGAGATTGACCGAGCCAATACCAAAACCAAGTTTTGTTGGGTAAAGGAGTAAAAAATTATGATATATGGATTATAAGTCTATATTTTGCCATGCTGAAATATCAGTTTAAATGATCTAATTTACATCAAATCACAAGCCAATGAAAATGACTCAAACTGACCCCAAGTCTCTTGTTGATGTCATTGCTCAGAGGGGGATGTTAATTTAAAAAATGCTGGCGGTCCGCTAGAGAAAAAGGCACTGATGATTATATCAGTCCATTTAGTTTTAGGTCATAATAAATATCATGTGATGGCATTACCTCAGGCCTCCATCCTGCCTTCTAAACACACTTACACCCCCTGAGGTGCTACAATAAAGAGAGTGAACCAATGAGTGACTAAAAATCAAGGGACCTTCAGGCTCCCAAAAGCCAACAAGGAGACCACCACTTCTCATTTTCCCCCTCACTAGTGGAAAGCTGAGGCCACAGTGAAGGGCCTAAGTGAAAACAACTGGATCTTAGTAACATATGACTGTTCTTTTCCATGTCTCCTTAAGCACGGACTGGTCCACAGCAGAATATGGCCTCAGCGTTAGCACACTCCCCTTTACTACAGTCAGCCATATGCTAGTTTAAACACACACCCCAAAACACACTCTTGTGTACAGATGTCAATGTAAATGGACACACAGCATATGTGCACGCCTAAGCACCTGTATACACAATCAAATACACACAACGCAGTTAATGAAGACCAGATGTTGGACCGTGATTCTGCCGTTTGGTCTGATCTCCAAGCATCAACTTTATGTGGTTCCTCTGCCTTCAGAGTTGCTTCTTCCACTCTGCATACTCTTACTTGTGCATGTCACAGTTCCAAGCACAACTCACCTCCTGGTATAAACAGACGTAAATTATGTTTGCTTTCACTTTACTGACCTGGAATGTGGCTAAAATCATCCACCACAACCAGCGGTTGAGTTGAGACCTTTGTGTTCAACATCATCTTCATGATATTGTCCAAGGAGAGAGAATCACAGTTTGCAGTGGGGGATAAACACTGTGAAAATGAAAAATATCAAATTAATAACTTGACAGTCATATTTCTCAAACTCACAAGTGTATTTAGTCATATCTGCTTAAAAGTAGTACTTTGGAATCTTATCTTTTAATTTTTATTCTTTAGGTAGATTTTAGGTAAGATCTACAGAAAGTAAAAGAAAGCGTTTGCACCAGACTGAACACATAACAGAGGGAGAGAAAAAAATGTATGATTATTTTGCTCAGCAGCCGGACACTTGGGAAATTGTGCATCGATGCATGAATCCTGCTTAGGTTTGTGAGCAGACCTGACACTGAATGTCGCAGGTCAGCCGGAGAAAAGATGGTCCCCTACAGGCCCGGCTGCTCAAACAAACACTGGTGATACTCTAAAAGACTAAAGAAAACACAGCAATGGCTCTGTGGGGGAGATTATTCTGCATACCTGTGGTAGATTTAACCTCCTCTGAAATGACTTTGAGCACAGAGACATCTCACAGTGCAGGAAAAGCAGGGCCACTTTGAAAGTTGAGTTGAACGTGAAGCTGAAGGTTTTCGTATCCATCTTTGTAGGATGTACATGGAGCTGAGGATAGTATTTGACAGAGGGATCTGTGGGACAAACTGTCTGAATGAGCGAGTACTCTGAGGGAATGCTGGGATTGGAGTCATGAGAAATGAAGCACGATGTGATGGTGAACCCCAGTTCTCGATCGGATGCAGTTGATGTGATCTGGAGCGGATGAAAGACAAGTAAAAACAGATTTTATTAATCAGTTATTGTGACAAGAGTCTTCATGCAGTGATAATCAGTGAGGGAAACTGCTCACTGATAAAACTAAATGACAACACAATACTGCTCCGATCTGAGGTGAGCTTTACTAAACTAAACATTTTTAAAGGACATTTTTATTGCCCAGTCCTAGAATTGGAAATAACGATAAACACAAACACAAATAAACATAATTTACAAGATGTTGAAATACTAATTTAAAGCTGAAATGATGAATATTTTCATGTTAACATTGGGCAGGACAAAAGGGGCACAGTCATGGTGATTACCCTCAGCTCTAATGAGCTTCTGGTTTCTTTTAGAGCGTTGTTTTGGTTTTATGCTTCAGCTCACTCTTGCTGTACCAGCAGCTGTTCAGGAAAAATAAAATTCAAATCCCACCTTTTACTAACCACAACAGAAACAGAAGTTGAAAAGTTAGCAAGCAGCTGGTGGCAACTAAAGTGCCAAATAACTCAGCAGCAACACAAAGCTGAGCCAAAATAGACTAAAAAGGCTTCTTATAGAAATATTCCAATGTATTTATTGTTGCAAACCAAAACAAGAACCACTGTCTCACTGTCGGTGAGAAACAAATATATTTAGTCATGTTTTACTTTCTTGTCAGCTAAAATAAATGCAATGCACTTAAGAGGGAAGGATAAAGTCACTCTGTGAGTACTTTGTGCTTCAACTCAGATCTCAGCACATAGCCTCTCATGCAGACACCTCTTTACAGCACACTGGCTCCGTGTCCATGCTGTGAGTGAAGCATCTCATGCTGGTGTCATCCTACATCACCTCTTTAAAGGACTTTTCAGTCTTTGCAATCTCTTATATGACCAGCATTATTACTCTAGTGAAACAGATATTTTTAGCCAGGTGACATGCAGATTTAAGATATAATAAAAGCAAGAATTGAAGAAATTATCAGCTTCAAACAGTCACAATGCCAAATGAAATTGTGAAGGGCTCAGTAAGAGATTAAATCTGGAAAAGCTAAAGCTTCAGATGGAGGCAGAAGATTGCAGATTTCTGCCAAAAGTTTTAATGTACCCATTTACATCGAACATGTATGCTGCCATTAGAGGTAATGTATTATTAATGCAAAACGTACCTCCACAAACACTTGCTGATTTTGTGAAACGGTGAAGAAATTCTGGCGTGCAGGGTTGTTGTCAGGCAGTTTGTCGTACAGCTCCATGTTAAACGTCATGTTGTTGACCGGTTGCCTTGGTGGTTCCTGTACAATCCTGGGACCCGAGGTTTCCGGATTCTTCGTTTTTCTTCTGTATGTGCAGTTGAACTATTAGAAGAATAAGGCAAAGCCAAAAGAAATATCAGCGGGACTCTGACGCTACATTCCACAGCTAAGCACTCTCACTCAACATGACTGTGTGTCACTGTTTGACCGCATTAAGACAGAACAGGAACAAAAGAGATACTGTATAAACAAGAACAATAAGTGGGAGATGAGATAAAGGAAACTAAGTTAGCAAAGAAAAGATGGAGAAACTTCAAAATGGAAAATGTAAGGTCACGTTCATTAAACGGACATCGTGGAAAGATGGGGAGATTGCAGGAGCCAGAAGAGTCTTTACTAGCAGCCCAAGGGGCACAATGCTGGAAACTGGTGTTTCTTCCAACTATGCATGATTTACTGCAGTTATGCATACAGAGATACAGTTTATCAGTAGTCTTGACTTGTCAACTTTCCCCTTGCAATAAAGTGCAGATCGGACAGAAAAAGGACCACAATGACTCCAAAGTCTTACCGATATGGTGGGTTGATTGAACATTGTTACAGGAGGAATTCCCTCTGGCCCTCTCTGCTCACTATTCCCATCTTTAGTGTCAGCATGTCTTACAGTGACCTGCAAACGAAAGAGAAGTTTGTTGCTAAGCATATGCTGGCAAACCTGAGCACATCAGTAAGCATTTGAAGAAATCCATATTTTTTTTTCCTAATCCTTCAGTATTGCCTCATTCAGGCTGAGATTTTAATTTTTAAGAGAGGTCGGCAAAACATTCTTGCTTAAATCAGGGAATGTCCTGTGGCCTCAGTAAGACAGGACATATTTCTAATTTCTCAGTGGAGTAGTGGCATGTCAGGGCCTGAGATGAGTCTGCTGCTTTAGAGAGAGGACTGTCTCAATGACACTAACAGAGCTGTTTTGAAGTTTGCTGACCTGCCTTTGGTGCCACTGCTGAAATAAATCAACGTATCACAGCAATGTGGGGACAACAGCCAAAACACATTAGCTTTGATGAGTGGGAACCCAGACAATGAAAATTAATCTCCTTTGACCAAAGGTCAGAGGTTGTCTGCACGTCCAATTGCTAACACAAAAGATGACCTTGGACTTATGCCTGGGTTTTCAATCTGCACTGGACAGAAAAAAGCGTTTTTCCAAACTTCCCCGCACAAAAGATTTTAAAAGGCCAGGGTAGAAGTGATTCATGCTTGCTTGTTAGAACAAACATGCTCAAAGAATGCATTCCACAATAATGAAGATAACTGGGGGTGTCACATCTGAATGCTTAATCACATAAAAGCAAGTGATCACAATTAGATACAAAAATAAGTCATAAATGTAATCACCTTTCCCTGCAGATATTGTCCATATCTTTCCGGTTAGCATTTGTACAAAAAAAGAGCATGGCTATCAGTGGATATCTTTATTAAAAAATGAGTGAGCATTTCCCATGGCAGTACTGACATTTAAGGACTGGTCATGCTAAAAAATGCACTAACAAGTAATCTAATCAAATTAGCCTTCAAAGATCTCTGCCAGACAGTTTTTAAGATGTGATTCATTTACTTTGAAAGAGTTTGAGTATTTAAGCTCAAATGACGATGTTTTTCTAAAACGAATTAAATACATTTATTCTCTAAATGTAATTAAACTGCAAGTGAAAGCAAAAAATAAATTAAAATGAAACAAAAAAACTTTCTGACAGTGGGCAAATTTTTCCCTGACTTCAGAGTGTCACAGCTCTGTACTGCCCATCGATATCAATGGAAGGCATTATTCTATAAAGCCCAAGATAGAAGTGGTGTTACACCAGTAACATTTCAATATGTTAAACCTAGGCTAACACATCTATTTGGATGCTAGTTACTCAAGAATTGTTTAGACAAGTAAAGTTTTACTTTAGTTTTTCGCTTAATTGGCTATCTAATGCATGATTAAGACTGTTTAAATGGTGTATTTTTACAACTATTATCTTTTCTGAAGCCTAATCAAGTAGAAAAGAAAGTTTTCTGACTGGAAGCCTTTCTGTTAAAATTTTCTCATTTAACCAGTTCACAAGTTAAAATGAAGCAAGATAATTATAGTGAGTGACTTTTTAAAAAAAAAAAAAAGAAAAAAAAGAAAGAAGAGTGTTTTGTATTTTGTTTCAATTTAAAATTAAATTATACATTTTTTTATTTGTAGTAGGAATTAGAGGTCTGATATACAGAGAGGGCATTTTCAAGTAATTTCCACTATACTATATACTGTAACACCAGAAAATATACTCACAGAATTGATGTAGAGGATTGTGCTATCCTGCATGGGAAATTTGGTGGTCAAACAGCCAGTCAAAGGCGTTTCCAGGGTGTAGTGGGTGGCATTGACTGTAGCTTTGCATTGTGGGTCTAGAAGTGTGAGGCTGGCATTTGTAAACCCGCTTGCCTAAGTTAGGAAAAAAAAAAAAAAAAGACAAAGATGGATAGAGATCAAAACACTTTTCCTTTATTAACTTTTCAGAATTGTAAAAGGGAAAACAAAGTAGAAAAAAAGTCCAAGTACTTGTGCAAAACCTTGAGTTCTCAGGAATAAACAAATCCCACAAGGTGGTCTAGCTCCAGCTCCCAATTACAGCCTATGCCAGTTTCCATTCTGTGATGTGGGCTGATTGAGCTGTCCCTATGTTCAGACGCCAAATGCTTGAAACAGCCCTGCCTGCTTCACTGATTTACTTTTTCTCATTTCACTTTTGTAGAACTGAAACTTGCTATCCCCACACAACAGATAGGTGAGGTCAGCTGTCTCCATAATTATCCACATGTAACCATTAGACCAAGACAGCATCATTACTTGGTAACAACCTCAGCACACAGTGCGTGCTTTTGGAAAATAAACAACACGGCATCATGGAGGTTTATGCTGGTATTTTGTAATCATTGCAGGAGACGTTCATTCAGCCTTTTAATTGGTCTAGACGCTGCTAGTCTTTTTGGGTGAGCTCCATTTTGTTATTTTCTGCTCTTCTTGTCACATTTTGTCACACTGAGTCCGTGTTGTGTAAGAAAAGACGCAAAGTAAAACAACAAAATACTTTTCTCATTGATCAGGAGCATTTCAAAATAATCACAACTGTTTAAATGCCGTTATGTGTATTTATGAGTATATAACTTGCATTTTGCCTTCATTTTTGGAACATTTAGCTCTTGGTTTTTGGTTTTAACTTTTATGTGTGTTCTGTTTAATGACTGATATTACACAGATATTTAAAATAACTATTATTTGTAGCCTGTTGGGCTCTGGGTAGGATCAAAGAATGTCTGGTTGTTTACTTACCTGCAGGCTCTGTTTGTCAATGCTGACCAATATCCTTTCGTTTTTGCACTGCACACTGAGGTCAACATTCAAAACGATTTCGGGCTCGTTTGGCTCGTCGGGCAGGTGATCCAGCGACGGATAAGGAATGCCCTCACGCAAGTTTGGGGAGAATGGAAACGGCAGATCGGATCGTTTCAGTGGAAATCCAGCGTCAGGAAGAGGACTAGAATCACGCAGGATGGCGAGTTCAAGAGGAAATTTGCCGTCCAGATCCACAACATCTAGAAATCACATGTAACCTCATGAGGCTGAATTTGCATCCAGGAAACTACACCTACAACTTTTTTACAATTTCATGGTAGTTTTATGCTTTATCATGAACGGAGAATTTGATCTTTCTTCAGCTCACCTGGTTCTCTAAGTCGGATATTGAAGTGGTTTGCCACAGGAGTGCTGGTGTAAGATGTGACTGGACTGTGGCCATGTTCGTGTGCCCACTGGATTAAGGCTTGTGGCCCTGATGGCAAGTGCTGCTTGGGGGATTTGGACACTGGTGCCTGTGAGCCAACACTCACTGTATCAGAGGCCTGGGGAATAGAACACTCATTAGATGCTTTCTCAAAATGATAAGAAAATAAATTTAAGTTAGCTAATGTGGGATCTGATTTACAACAAAAAGGGGAAAAAAATGCTTCGCTATTCACGTTTTATCACAGATATTCAACTTCAAGTACAGTCCTGCACTTATTCTGCATGAATCATGTGTGAATCATGTGAATGAGTGTGAGGTAATGGGCGTGTGGCAGCTCGATCATTGCTCACAAACCAACATGTTAGCTAGCTCCTAAAAATTTGCGTCCTGCCCTGCTGCTCCCCCAGTGAGGGAGGCCTAATTCTTTCTCACAGCCATTTCCCACACATTCAAGTCTCTTGAGCAACACTGACGAGAACCTGCTTTCTGACAGATCGAGGCCTGAGTTTTATTTTGGCCATCATATCACTTGCATAGCTGACGATCTCTCACACATTGGTTGCACAAGCTCCGCATCCTGTGTACTTCTGCTGTCAAGTACAAGTCAAAATGCAAGCAGCGGGGGAGCTAAAAAAAATGACTGACCTTTTGGATATTTAAAATAAATGGTTGAAGGATGTCAAATGTTTGTAAGGTTTACAGTAAACTACTGTTACACTCAAAGTTAACCATTTAGACACACATTCACTAAGTATGTTTCAATCTTGTAAACATCAGTTAAAAAAAAATAATAACAACAGTGATGTTACATGATCACGGTTTTATGCGAACAGTTCAGCTGGACGTAACAACGCTAGATCGTAGCAATACCTGTTGCTGTGTGAGGCACTGCTACATGCTAAAGTTAGCGGTGTAAGCTGTTTCCTAATTAGCTCTAACCCAATTCTAATTCTGATTGTTCAGAGGCTGCTTACTGTGAAGGCGTTGCGATTCAAATAAACTGTACCTCAAACCACCACATTAAACAATACAGGGTATGTACACAGCTATCACATCAGTCAAAGGAAGTAGACTTTGAAGCTGAAAATAGGTGTTACATTTACAGCCAAAGTGATGCTTCAACAAAAATCATTATTATCTGCTTTCCTTTATGTTTAGTACATCTACTGAACTATTAGCTAAATATAATCCAATAGATTAGCAAAATATAACTCCGTATAGATTTTTTGTATACAGTGCATGACTGGTCATTGGTTCTCTTTTCTAAGTGTTATGGATTTTACCTGGTATTACACCCAAAAACCTGATTGACTCAGTGTATAACATACAGCTGTACAAACCTAGCACAGCTGACAAAAGTGCAGTGTCACTGCGGCAGCAGCGTGTATCAGCATCGGACACTGAGGAAACACAAGCCCCCCTCCCACACACACAGACAAACACACCTCGGGGAACACAAATATACAGGCAAGAAAAATGCAAACTTAGGGAAGAGAGTTCACCATAGAGAGAACTAAGCACTATACAAAATAAAAAAAAAAAAGTGTTGGTGATTCTCTTTCAGTTCAACTGCAATTGTTTTTTTTTACTCCAGGAAAAGGGGAGCTCTAAATTTCAGCCTTGCAGCAATTGTGGTGGTTGGAACACGGCCAGTTGTGCATCGACACGATCTACAGTTAAACTATTCTTCGAAAGCGTGCATAGGTGTCATATTGTTGTGGTTCCTGAGGGTCCTGAGACTTGAGTGGCAGTAATGAAGGTTTAATATCAAAACTATATGCTCAAGCACACCGCTGATATGCACAAACCCATATTTCTCTGTAAAGTGTATCCTGATATATTGTAGTAATTAGCCACTGTTTGGTGAGGAAGTCCGAAAGCTTGAATAAAGCGCTCTGTGTAATTCACATTATGATTGATGGGAAGCAGCTCTGGCCCGATACTGCAGCACGCCTGGCTCTGAAAATATACGATGCCCTCTCCACTCCAGCCTCTGGCTCTCTCAAAGTGATGACATTTCCTGGAGCTGCCACAATGAAATTTCACAGTTCCTCCTAACCTGTTATCCCCACCCTGTCCCCCAGTGTGGACCAGGCGTCAGTTCAACACACATTTTTGATGTGACAACTTCTTTAGCCAGCAGTGCAAAGTGTTGACATTTCTGTCTGCGACACCCACAGTGATATGTGATCCAACTATATAAAATCATCCGTGATGTCTGTAGAGCAGAAAAGATATAATTTGATGGAAAGCCTTTGTCTCTTGTAATGCTGCCAACTTACCACAACATGCACATTGCCCGTCACATTGTGGACTTTGATGACCCAGTTCACGGATTTAGCGCACTTGAGCAGCAAGACAACGTCACGAACTACCAAGGTACCTTCCTTCAGTGGCCGCAAATCCACTATGACGTCCACCTGGAAAGCACTGCAGGAAAAAGCAGAGAGAACGAATAAATAATAATAGATGGTTAAGTCTACGTAATTTTACTGTGCCTCCTTTGTCTGGCCAACTAATTAAAAAGCTGGAGGTATTCCCAGGAAAAAGAATGCAGACGTATGCACTGCATAACAGATAACACCGCAGGAAGATACAGCGCAGTACACATTCCCAGATTTTCAGTCTTTCGGGTGTACAGAATAATCACTCCACTGGGGAGTGAGGACATTATCTGGCAAACTGGACCTTTACACCAAGTTTTGAAATCTCTTCCTCAAAAGAAAACCACTAAGTGAACATAACCCCCCTCTGCCTTCATGTTAGTTCCCATCCAAAATAAACTCCACAGAGATTATTGAGAGCATCCTGACCTCAAAAATAAACCGTGACAACATGTATTCTTGGCCTCTGCAGCCTTGGCTGCTCACCTGCTGGCGTTCGGGGCTTGGAGCTCAATGATGTGGACTTCTTTTTCTTTGTTGGGCACAGAGAGGATGCAGCCTTTTGATGACTGGGGCTCCTTGTAGCTGCCCAGGTAGTTCAAAGACAGGAACTTGGAATCAATCCTGCAGGTGTCAGAAGACAGTGGATCTGAAAGTGGAGAGATTTTTGTGTTACTGTTCGGAGGATCTGAGACTATTTTGATCCTGCAAAGGAGAAATACAGCTTCTGTTACCTCTCTACCACAGAGAGGTCAAAGCCTGAGGTCAACAACGGAACAGCCATCCCTGCTCTGGTGATGAATTCAACGTCCTGTTCACGAAACTTTCAGAAGACTGAACATTTGCTTTAACCCCGCTGTTCCCATCTACAGCATTGTTGCTCTTGTAACCCTGGTAACCTTTGTAACTATTCGCAGCACTAACAAGGCCCCGAGTTGTGCGCCCAACGAGGTTGGGTGTGCCCTGGTTGGCATGATCTGTCTTCCTATCAACAGGGAAATTAGATTTTATGTGGGAAATCTTCGCAAGATGTTTTACCAGAATTATTTTGCAACAACAGGACAATAATATTCATGCTTAGTCAATCAAAACTTCTTGTGTTTTTTCCTTCACTTTCACAACAGTTCAAAAATTCATTAACATGAAAAGTTGTGCTCATTCTCAGCACAACGGGAAAACACAGACAGATGCTTCCTTATTTGGCAAACAGAACTTTGGACAGAGTGTAAACTGAAGGCTGGCACCTTCCTCTCCGGAACTCTTGTGGCACTTAAAAAGCTGAGGACAGACCTTGAATGTGGACATGCTAGAAAGCAAAGTGAGGATCTGTCCATCTTCATGAAACACTTCTAAAGATGTGAAGGAGTGGAAATCTACAGCTCTTTACTTGAAGTAAACATCATGGCACTGTGAGGTTTTGCCAAACCACAGCCCCTAATCACACCAGCCAAGAGCGTGAAGGCTGAGCGACCTCTCCGCTCTCCACAGAAACTAACAAAACACAGAGAGAACTTACTTAGTAGAGTCATTAGTTTCTTTCTGGATACAAGCTTCGCTCTATTTTCATGTAGTGGAAGATTCTCATTAAAAACAAGTTATCTTGTCTGAGAGCTGATGAAACGCAGAGTCGGATGTGTTGTCTGTTCACAATATGGGTGCAGAAAATAAAGAATTGTAATTCTGCATCTTGAACATGTGTGAAAATCAATCATAGCCACCCGGGAGACTCCTTCTGTGCTCTTCACTTGAGAAACACTCCTCCCTCAACTTATTGAAATAAACGAAAAGTCCTCTAATTCTTCCTAACCTCATCTTTCCCTCCGATGTTTTTTTAACCCGGTAAAACTACTTTCTCTTGCCCCAAATACAATTCTGTACCTTGTTACAAGATGAAAAGCAGTGCTGTGTGTTTGTTTGGCTTTACTATTAAATTTTCTGGTGTATTTAGAGCAAAGTAGCAACTACTTTAGTGTCTGTAAGTCCCAAAAATCAGTAAGTCATAGTTTTAAACTCATCATTTTGGCTTCATAGTTCAGCTGCCATAACTTTTTTTCTTTTTTACAGCAGTTGAAATATAAACCTGTGTACCTTTTGAAAAAAGAATTCTAAAAGCAGAACATTTTTAATTTAAATGGGATAATTTTTCGTCTTGTAGAGAAAGTACTTCCTATATTTTTTTAAAAAAAATTGACTGGCTTTGTTGTGAATGCAGTCATTTTTAAAGATGTTACAATGTTACAGAAATATGACCATTTTTGTTCTGGGTTCCAAGAACTCTCGAGGCTGTAAGCAAGCAAAACTTAGGAATACCACAGGTGGCCTGTTAAATAGTGTGAAAGGGTGACTGTCTTTTGAGGGAAGGAAAATCTTTTTCTAGCGTAGTGCATGTAAACCTCTAGCCTGGGCTAAAACACAAAAGCTAAGTAAAGTTATGAAAGCTAAAGGGGAATGGGGTGGAGGAGTGCCTTGGGGCCCAGAGCTATGTTTGAGAATTTTGGGAATCTGGTGCACACCTTCTCCGACTTTGATGTAGATGTCTTCAGTCATCCTGAGCTCAGAGAAAGAGGTGACTGCCCTGTACTTCTTCTGGGCCCAGTTGAGGAGTTGCTCATTGCCGGAGGGAAAGGTCTGCTGATGTATGAGGGTGAAGAGGGAGAAGTTTTCCGGCTTAAACTTGACCTGTGAGCCGAAAGATACCTGGAGGTAAGAGAAAAAAAAAGGAGTGTAAGAGGACAAAGGAACTGTTGGGATAAAACATTACCTTCTTTATATAACGTGTTTTCTTCATTTTTTTTTCAGCTTTACTCATGTCCAACTCAATTTCAGAGAAAACTTTTCAGCTAAAAGTGTTTCACTTATTGAGAATGATATGCACTTTGAAAATGAATTCAATTTTGCTCATTCTTGCATCCCAAAAATATAAACTGTAAAGCGCAGACTTCAACGAAGCATTTAAACTAAATCTTCAAACACGGTTGAAACCCGGCCTTCTCACTTTTCCCCAAAAGCTTGTACAAATATGCTCAAAATATTTCTACACATGTTCCTCTACACAACAAGGTGTCTGGTTTCCAGTGTAGTGCGTCATCACAAATGTATAGTTGTGTTTTAAAGTGCTCACGAGGGACAACATATACCTTTGACAGGCATAAAGCTTAGAGGGCAAGCACATTTACATATTAAAAAGAGAAAATATAAACTTTTTAGGGCGGGATCACCTTTTCAAGTTACTGGAAGTCAGAGCTTCTTTTCAAAGACATAAACATTCGCATACATATCTACCGAAAGCCTACCAAACATTCAAATGAGTCCTAGTGTACGGTCTAGACAGCCCACCTCTTTTTATTTCCGTGCTTGCTTTTCTTTCCTCCAAGGTATATTATCTGTATGCATGAGCGGAGACAGTGCTGGCAGACGCAATTAAAACATTAAATCCATTTGAATCTGAGAAAAATACGTCAGACCACTTCTCTGTGATGAGTTTATGAAGTGGTCCCTAAATTGCAATCATGCTTCAATGATAACAGACTAATATCCCTTCTGACTGTTTAGGCTTTTCAGACATAACTTTTCAAATCTCCGCATGCACAACATCTGTCTGACCTCTGGACGCTCCTCTCAGTGTTCCTGGCATTGTCACCAGAGGCTGTAAATACTGCTGCCTAGGAGACAGACATTGTCGAAGAATCCAGGTTGACTTTATTTTTAGTGTGTTTACTACAGTAAGAAGCAACAGAAAGAAAGATGGCGAGGAGGAGAGGGGTGGTGCACTAAGCTGCCGGGGAGAGGCCGGGGTATCCTTGCCAAGCTCAGCAGAGTTTATCAGTTTAATTGCGGGAATACGACCATAATTAGTCGCAAAGAATTAGAGGGGAAAGCCTGAAAGCCAAATTAGCTCCAGGCCTTCCAGAATACTGAAAACCTCAGGAATTTGAAATGGGGAAGTGAGGCACCCACTCTGGGCTTTAACAAACTCTCTCTATCTCTGCTCGGCCTCTCTCTGCACGCCTGGCAGACCAAAAAGTGCTGGAAACCAAAGTGCAGTTTCTTAAATGACATTTATAAATACAAATATACTGTACTGCATACTGTTTACATGAGCTGTCTTTCAGTTCTCTGGTGCTAGTTTTGTTGCTGGTGTACTTAAACAGGGTGCTTTAGTTAATCTATTTTGCTTATTTTCATGTCAGGAAACTCTTCAAAAAAGATCTTAAAGATGACTGCATTGTATTCATGTCCTTATAGGGCTGTAGCATGGACTGTATATATTTTGAAACCCAACACGAACAATTTGGCTGCAACCACGTTTGTCTTTTGGAGCCAGGCGTGACCGTATTTGGTTGAGTTGTTGAACTGCTAAGTTATCGGTTAATCCTAGCGTGCTTAGTTAGCAAGCTGCATCTATAGACTGTATAGGTACAACAGAGACACACATACCCGCTGATTAGGGTTAAATAACCTAAGGCACTAGAATTTGAATCACCAAAGCATTAACTTCTTGGATGTTCTGTGCCACACAGCCTGCCTTATTATTTGATAAATATTTCCATTTAAATTGTTACAACAGACACAAAAATTGCACAAACTGGTGGGGAGCGTCACCTTCAGTGTCCGAAATTAGTGTAAAGTGGCCACTCGAGGAAGTGAGCTTTGAGGCTTTCGATGGCTTCGTTTCTGGGCTCCATTGGTTCCCAACTGAGCCGTAGAAAAGAAGTAAAATTGTCTGTACACTCAGGTGGAGATCTGTTTTAACAAAATGCAGCCATACTGAGTTCTCTGTAACGGTGTGAGTTATTTTGAAGCTGAGTCACAGTAAATGAGTTAGACAACCAAGCTGGGCAAGTCCAGAGTTGCATGTTTTAACAGGAAGTCTGATGTTCCAGCTTCCAAAAATTTGAGATCAGTTCGGTAGGCTACCAATGTACAACTCTTTTTCTGATTAAAATAACAATGGCAATTATTCAACCAGTCAGAATTTGGTCTAATGAAAGTATATCAACCAATTAACCAAATTAACCTACAGCGAAAACAAAAAAGAAGTCCACCAATTGTAGCATAATTTCACAATTTGAAAAATTACTTTATTGTTTTTAATAATCCATCATGATAATCAGTCTATCTGTAAATAGCCCTCGATGTGAACACCTAATGTGTTTGGAAGTTTAAAGACATGACTGCCCTGAACAGAGAGAAATTTCTCAAATTTTGCAGTTGTTAAAAATTAGCTTTAGACCTCTGGCACTGACATACATGCTTTCATGTTCATAATGGTACTTTTAATCAGCAATGTTGCCTAAAGGGGTTACAGTGGGAGTAGAGTGGGAATCCATTTTTCTCTTGGTGAGTGCTTCTGATGTTGCTCTTGTTATGTGTGCTGTTGAATCTGATAAGATCTTAGTGTTAATTTGTCTGTACTGCATGTTAGCTGCATGTGTTTCTTTACTTTTTATATTGTTATGTGTTAATTTCTAGTCATTTTTGCTGCCCTTTAAATAAAAAAAGATTCTCAGTCTCTATGGGATTTTTACCTGGATAAATAAAGGATTCCAGAAAGCTGATTCTGATCATCTGGTCATTGCATTTTCAGTGTTTTCAATAAAGGATATATTTAAAATCATGTAAGATAAAAGCACATCTGCCACTAGTGAAGATCCCAAACACTTAACAGCATATTTCCGTCTCTTTCTGCCTATATGGATCAACATGTTATGGCCATATGTGGAGTAAAAGGGAGACGGCATGCCAAATGTTTGAGATCAATTATCACCGAGCTGCATTCTCACTAAGTATTACCCTTAGCCTGGGAAATTGCAAAAAGCTGTTTGGAAAATAAGAGGTGTTGCAAACACAGGAGGGTGATGGAAAGTGCAGAATGAGTTGATGGATAATATGAGCATGCAATAACTCTCTGATATTAATGTGATAAATGCTTTGGTGGCTGATTTGATCTTCTCTTACTCAATGAGATATTGGGACCTAATCATGCTGCTCTCTGCAGATGTGTTCCTGTGAACTGGCAGGCTCTGTTGTGGAGAAAACAATACCATATGTCTCAGCGCCACTCTGGAGCGTTCCTCTGCCATTTCTGTCTCCAAATAAAAACACTAGTGGCTACCCATGTTTTCCATTGGTGAATACAGTGAGGAGAGAGCTTAAACTATGAGCCTACAAATAATGAAAGAAATACAAGAGGGAAAATGCAAAGCTTGGCAAAGAGGCAATGGACAACATACATGCCAACAGCAAAGCTTAAACAGTGTTGTTCCATGAAAAGCCATAAAACATTTGCACTTTCAAGCAAAGATGCAACACAGCTCTCAGCCTCAAACCCACAAGAAGAAATACATGCATTTGGCCACAAAGTCAGCAAAGCACACTTTGCAGATGTCTCACTTCTAATCATGTTGTCCCTTGGTAAAATAAAATTTGGCCTCTATTCAGTGTTCATATTTCATGTCAGTTTAGAAACGCAATGATTCCCACCTGCTGATGATTGACAAAAAGTACTGTGGAAAGCATGTTTTACAACAAAAGTCTGGCATTTTAAAAGCCATCAGAGTCGAGTGGCCAACAGCAACAGTGTGCTCAACGTCTCTGAAGCTCTTCCAGGCAGCCCATCTGTGTCCATGGAGCCGTGAGCACTGGGACCAGGAAACAAGGACTGGCAGGTCTGATTCAGAGTCCTGTTAGTCGCAGGAAACAGCTTCTCCAGTGGAAAAGCAAGTGAGGGAGGTCTGGCATAGGGTTTCTGTTCTTAAGTGTTAAGTCCAAAACCAGCTTCACTTGACTCTGTTGTTCTGCTCTCTCACTACAGTAACATCTCAAATCCTTTCTAAAGCAAAAAAAGTGGAAAGGTCTTTAATGTACTGACCTTTTTGTTTGCATCAGTGGTCACGTGCAGTACCAGAAACAAACTTTTTCAACCTCATTAAAGGTGCTGATGTCAGAGCGGCCTGTTACACCTGTGATGAACCTTTCCAGGGTTTACCCCACCTTTTGACAACTGGTTAAGAAACAAATGGATGAAGGTAAAGAAGCTTGTACCCGTGTAACAGCAACCCCCAAAACGCAGGTTTGACCAAACATCAGTTAGAATTAGTTACGACAATTACTGGAGATGACAAGAAGGAAAACCAATTAACAGTTAGGGGAAGACTCAAGCAAGATGTTGAGTTGCATTTCAGTTTTGTGGCATGTTAAGGAGGTGTCACTGTGGAGAGAACCCGAGAAGAGGAGCGACATCCGGGCCTCCTTTGGGCAATGTGGAGCAGTCAGGCTGGTGGATAAGATACCAACAGCTTGCACTGCCAGAGGGCTCAGTGCTGCCACTCACACAGAAATACTTAACACCTAATTCAGCAGGGGCCCCGTCTTGTCTGGCTACAGGGGCCTTTTTTCTTCAGTGTTTAAATTCCCTTTATCTCTTTTCAGCTCACTTAAAAACTGCTATTATGTGTAGGACAAATATTGTACTGAGGGGCAAACAGAGAAAGCTGCCACCTAGGTTTGGTTGGGTCAAAAATTGATGTTTGCTTTAATTTAATGAATACTGTGAATTAAGTCAAAGATGTAAGAACATATTTTATCATTTAAAAAGCAAATTCAATAACATATATTCCTAATTGGAGGTTACGCTAAAGTTATAACAACCTTGCCAGCACTATTACACTCACAGTATCTGCCTCGAATGAAGTTTTATTTTAATGATGGTTTTCAGCTGCTGTCTGTTTGCCACCACTGACAAGGGAAGGTATTTAGTGTGATGCTGACCTGCTGGTCTTTGCAGAAACACTCATCTCACTGGCCACACATTATCAGAGCTTAAGAAAACACAAGCTGGCCAGATGCTCATCCATCTGTATGAAATGCATCAGTTTCTTTCTGGCATGAGAACATTTCCATTTCTACAGGAAATTATAATTAAAAGGGCTGTTTAGCACTCAGGACTAATATCCTGGTGTGGTAAATTTCTCTGAAAACTATAATCCTACTTAAGTACAAACAGATCCCATACTGGTTAGTGAATTTTATAAACATTTTCTAATTAATTTACTAAATAATTTCTCTAAGAAAAGAAGAAACCTTTCTAGGATACACGATGAGAAAAAACCAAACCCTGTCAGGTAACTATTTAAACACTTTATTGTACATGAATCACTCTTGATGCAGAGGTGATGAGTCCTAATATGACTGTGTGATGAAAGTCCCTGTCACACAAGCCTATAAGGTTTCATAAGATCTATGAATAGTTTGGCCTATTAATACTTAATGAATTACCGTTCTAAATGTCAACCAGGCTGAGACACACAGAACATGTTAGTGGAGAACACCGTTCTTAAAATAATATGTGACAAATTAAAAGAAAAAAGAAGTTCGTTTCAAGATAATATTGAGCCTTTATGTGAGAATCCAAACGTTTAACAGAGATTACATCTTTTAACTCTCAGCCTCTTTGTTGAAAGTTGTAACATAATACAACAGCACAAATAACAGTGCTGTACATTTTGGCATTGCCATTGTCGCTAAGCTAGTTTTCAGTAGTAGGAACACATATAAGCAGACTATGCCCTGCTGTGTGCTACATGTGAGACAGGGTACTTGAGGACAACCTAATTCTCCAGATACTGGCCACTGTTCATGAGTGACGACAGGTTTAGTGAGGTGTTTGGTGTTATGTGCCCTTGGCCCTCTGGTTGACTGTATATCAGACTCTATAATCCATCCCTCATAATTTGTTCTCTCTTTATTTAGATGTCTCTGGTCTGGTCTTATGAGCTGGAAGCCAATAAAAGGGAACAGGAAGCTTGTTCCCCCTCTTTCCTCTTCGTCCACAGCAGCAGCACTGTATATCTATAAAGATTATATTTCTTCTTTGTTAATTCTCTTAATTTTTTTTCTTATTTTCTGTTTGGTTTAATTCTGATCTTGTGACCATTCCAGGGTTGGTCTCAGTGAATTTTCTGCTTTCTGTTCATTTTGGCTGGCCAATCACTTTTTATTTGGGGGTAGTATTTGATTACAGCTAATATCTTGTTGTTGTTTTTTTGTTGTTGTTGGATATGTTAAGCATTGTGCATTAGCTTGAGTCTTGTACAGTAGGTTATGTTGGACAACTTTTGCTAGCACCAAATGGATTCTAAAAAAACTGAAATGCATTTAGCATTTACCAACCGGTCCCTTAGGGTATTAACAGTGTTTTGATGTTAGCAGTGGAAAGACTCTAACATGTCAGACTCGAACATTTCACATTGGTTTTTCACTAGTTTGGGAAATGGTAACAGCAAGATTGACATCATTCTCAAACTTTTGGCAAACTATTCATTGACTGGGGGATTATGATTTTGGAAGACAACATCTATCAGGATAAAAGTCTGCACTGGATAAAAGTGATGACCCACTTTATTGACTTGCAGTGACCCTTTCCTGTAAAAGGGCCAGTAGACTGAAGCGCTGCCAGCAAAATCCTCCCAAACAACAGTCACTGGATCCTCTTGCTGTCCTTGTGTTATGCGCCTGTGCGTAGCACAAGGCTTTTGCCATTCGTTTACATTCTCCTCCATATCACATTGGCTTTTATGGGAAGATGTTTTGAGCTTAAGAAGTAAGCAAAAATACTCTCAGCCACATATGGAAATAATTTGTGTACCTGACGCTGCGTTCTTGCACAATGCTTTGGAGTTAACATAAAAACTCGAAACGAATGCTTCTGGTAAGCCAGAAATACAGAAAAGCCTTCAGCTCACATGAATGCAAAGCAAAGTTTTTATAGTTATATAGCACAGCGACGCCACAGCTACAACTGAGACCACAGCTACAGCGGAGGCTTCTGGGTTTCGTTTCGCACTGATTTTCTCATGTGATACATGGGCTTTGAACAAGAGCACTGAAGCAGTGCATTTTTACATTTTTTATTAAGTTTCCCAGAGAGGCCCCCTGGTACCTTTACTAAATATGGCTGACTCCCCAGGGGACCTGGCTCCAACTTCACTAAGATACCCTTTACTGAATCTTTGCCTCTTTCACCCCAATCCTAAGAAAAACCTCAGTATGCAAAGCAACAGGAAAATATCTTGTAACAAATAAAGTCACATTTGTAAAAAGAAAAACACAGGATTTATCAGTATTATATACTTGCTAACAAACCAACATATACTGTGATTTCAACAAAAATCAGTAGGCAAAAGGATAAAGTTGGTAAAGCTTTAGTGCTGCAGTTTTTGGTACCACACCTTCAACGCTGAGGGGGGTTTTGTGATACATGGATACACCCAGTGTCATATGAACAGCAGCCAAGCTATCAACAGGACTGTTTATAGAAGGGCGGGGGACACGGCTCAGTGGATGTAGAGTGTTAATAAAGCTGACGAAGCAGATTGTGTTAGATAAATACATTTTGGCCCATTTATGAGCGTAAAAACAAACTTTTACAGCTGCATCCTGTATAAGATAATGTGAGTCAAACTTCCGCTAAAACTTCCAAAATTATATTACAACTAAAAAACCCATTGCACCAGATGAAACATTATGCATGGCTCTACACACACTATGACTGCGCATGAACGTTGGCCAGATATGCCCCCAAAACATTGGAAACCTCGCTTTGAAGTGCAGAACGGCCTCCTCCGCAAATTTACATTGCTTCGAATATGTTACTCATAGAAAAGGCTACTGAAACGGTAATGCAGTTTAGCCTGTGAGGAAATGAATACATGGTTTTAGGAAGCAGGACTTAAAGGATTTTTTGTGTTCTGGACTCACATAAAAGGTATGTTTGATGCGCAGAGCCAGGTTCTCTGCTTTGACATTCCAGATCAATGGTTGGGGGGAGTTGAGCACGAAGACCAGGGGCTTCTGGTGGTGCAGCATAGACTGGATGGGCTTCAGATGTAAGTCAACCTGGCAAGGGCAAAAAAAAAAAAATGGAAAAAAAAGAAAGAGAGAAATTAGTGCCCTGTTACCACAAGTATACTGAGGAAGTGAGAAGAGTAAAAAACACAAACAGCACATGATCTGATTTCACACAGCTGAACTGGGCAAATGTCAAAGCTTTGACTTTCTCATGTTTCATATTGTATGAGCAGTAATATCAGGCAAGTGCTACTATTCTGGTGAAAATCCAGCCCTGTTATGATGTAGATTGTTTTATGTTTGTGGTTGTTTATGTACTCACTTTGCTGATAAACTTACAAAGACGGCGTGCTGTGTTCTCCCTAAAAGGCACTTGCTTCGCTCTGATATGTATCCTCAGAGGGCTCTGAACTTTCACACAGTGGAGTCTTTGTTCACAGGGAAAAAAAATAGTAAGTGGCCCTGTAACCATCCCTAGAGCGTGCAACTGTGCCTTTTTTCAGACTCCAATTAAAACAGATTTTCACAGTCTGTTAGTGAGATGGCGAAAACAAATGTGCGTATTCTGGGACCTTAACTGATGTTTCTCGTTTCTAGGTGTCAGCCTTCACTTACACCAAACTGAGTCAGGTGGTTCAAAGTGTGAGCGTTGACTTTACCCAAACTCCTCTCGTGCAAGGATCTGGCTTTCCATCCTTTTCTTTAAATTGTACTCAAACTGAAAAACACCAGCTTACTTACAAAATTAAAATTCTCTATTGTTGTCACTGATGAGAACTGACACTCTCGGGGGTTCAGAGGTCTGTCTGACACTCATCTTTAAACTTCCTCCTCTCTTTCTGCTCAGACTAATCAAATTAGCTCCATTCAGTAAGTCAGCAGTAAAAAGCTGTAAATCACTAACTGAACACACAAGGACTCATATTATAGGATCCAAACAACACCACAGTAAGTTAATTATTCACAGCTCACCAAAAGATCAGCTTTTGCTTCAAAACTAAAAATATAGCTTTTGTACTTCAATAACAGAACAAATGATCTGAAATCAGAGAGATGGTGATTAAAAAGCAAGTTGACAGGTCAACATTAGCAGTGCTTGAATTACTGAGAAACACAAAAAACAGGCTTAGCATTAAGTTGCTCAGATGTGGTTATGGAGTGCATATTATCGAGACAGATTTACACGCTATAATTGAAACCGTTAACGTTTTCTGAACACTCATATGTTTTCAGTCACTACAAAACATATTTGCAAACACTGCAGCACTCATTTAGATGGATTTATTAATGGAAAAAGTAAACAGTTTGTTATAGGTTCTGAACCAGACTAAATACTGAACAGAGTACAATATCCTTTATCCGTTTAGTATTGTTTTACATTTGCTCTTGCCAGGTTGATATTTTACAGTCCATACTTATTCCCAGGGTGTCAAACAGCCGAGGGGGAGCCGAGTTTTGTCAAAGCTGCTGGCCTTTATGGCACATCTACGACACATCTTCTCTTCCAGCTTGTTGTTTCAAAGCTCAATACTGGCAAAAGTGCCTCCATGCCACATTTAAGCCTAATTTTTCAACATGCGGAGTTAACTGTTGTGTCGGGCATTTGTGAACTCAAACTAAAATCTGTTCCTCACCTCAACCAAATGGGTTTTAGCACCTAAATGTAACCAAGTACCATAGTGTTGTGTGTCTTAACCTAACCAGGAAGGAGCAAAGTAAAATAAACAAATAAATTTCAGCTATCAAGAGTGGAAATTTAAAACAGTGACATTTTCAGAGCTGCTCTGTCATAAATAGTGCCGAACATCAATCAGAATCAGAGTCAGAATACTTTATTGATCCCTAGGGGAAATGATGTAAATGCTAGGTAAAGTAATTTATCAACAGTAACTGTTAACTATGCTGGATACTGTCAACAATTTAGGGTGGTCGAGTGTGTAGTCTAGATTAGTAGATCTATCCCTGACTCCTCCAGCCAGTATTCTTGGAAAAAAGCCGTGTGTGAATGTGTGTCTGATTAGGGGAATTAGGCTTGCAGTAAAAAGCACTTTGATTGCGCAACTGAGTAGAAAGACGCAATATAAGTTCCAGTCAATTTACCAAATGTAGTAAGAACGTGTTTGTTTTTACTGTTGTCTAATCACGATGCATGTGTATGGTATTTATTAAAACATAAAGCATTACGTGTGTTTGCTTACATGAGATGAAAGTAGGTTTAGGTCATATACACATCAGCATTGTGAAAGCTCTGAACATATACCTCCGTGAACTGCGAGCACAGGCCACACACAGGCCTAGGCACCAGAAACATGAGTATTCCCTGACTGTGACAAGTGGTTGCTAACAATCAATTAAGGCCTATAGACTGATCAGTGATTCCAATATGAAGCACTGAGCAGGGCGTTTTCTTGGCATACATAAAACATATTGAGAGAAGGTTGGTTCTGACTGGGTCATTCAACACTTAGTGGCCTCTGATTCACAAAATGAGCATCATGTTGCATTCAATAGTATTCAGACTAAGCTTACAGATTTCAAGCTCTAAAGAGACAGTTTCCAATGAACTTACATACAACTACATTTAAATACAGCCTAAGGACCTTGAAAAACAAAGCAAAAGTGTCAGCAAGTATGCAATGTATCAAAACACAACATCGAAGGTTTAATGCGGTCCTTTTTGAATGTCTTAATATGTGCAAAATTTCTGTATTATTAAATCAAAAGCTTGATTTGGTAATTTTTTTACAGTGAAACTCGAAGTGTTTGCTGAGGAAACATTACAGGAATCTCGGGAGAACATAAACAAGAAGCAACCGCATCATTTTATCGGAATACTTTCACACAAACAAGATAAGATTGTGATCACGCTCGAAGCACATCCTCAAAGCCAACTTTAAGGAAGAGGCCCACTAGGTGCTAAAAACATACAAAGATTTACAATTCATTTCAACCAGTAATGATTTGCCTTTTAATATACTTCCTCGTGTAGGACAAAGCTGCCTCTTATACATAAGTCGACTGTTGTTTCATTATCATGTAAACTATAATAACTGTCCCAAATGATATCTTCTTTACTGAGAAAAATGCAGTTTCTTTTTTGCCGTTTCCATTTTAGCCAGCATGTCACTAAAACAAGAACTCGTTGTAATCTCATGTATTCTTGAAGCCATACAGCAATCTAGATAAACATTTACCTCAGCAGAGAAGGAAAGTCTGACTGTCGTTTTCTGAAATACACGGATGTGTCACTGTGATGATTCATGAAGTCATTTAACAAGAGATACCAGCAGAACAAACAGAGACACCATCAAAGTCCAATTATCATTCCTCAACAAATGTAAGCCCTCGAGGAGAGTAATGCAAACCAGAATGTGCAGTTACGTGGTCCATGAAAGTGTTGCAAAAATCATTAAAACGTCCCTATGAGACAAGGAAATGGAAGAAATTACTGAACGCTTATCTATGAGGCAATCTGGATGGTGATCCAAACAAACAGATCAGAGATTCATCGCTCTCTCTGTCTATTTTTCACCCTTTTTTTCATATTTGCTTCCCCCCCACTTAATCCAGACACTGGAAAAAGCGACTGTATTGCTCCTTTGAGAATAACAACAACCAAGATATAATCATACCTGGCTTGGCTCTAAGGGCCTGGCTTCAATAGATGGAAGAAGGAGGTAGAAACAAAACGAGAGTTGGGGAGAGTTGTAAAAGATGAGGAATTTTAAACCCAGACAGAAACTTTTCCAGAAGACGTGAGTCACCTGCAAACGCAGGCATAAACAGAGCTCCAACAAGAGGAAGTGCCAAGAGGCGCTAAGGGGTCGGAAAGGGTGAAAACTGTGGTGATTATTACCTTTTTTTTCCAGGTTTAATGAGAAAACAGCATTAATAAAAATCTAAACTATTTCTTGGTTGCACAATGTAAGCAATGATGAGGACTCAGCAGCTGGTGTGCATCTCTGCCCACAGAGCTGTGATCATGAGGTATGGTGAGGCTAGTGGGCACAGCAAAAGACCTTGTCAAACAGCCAGGGTGTGGAAAGAAGAGGTGCAAAGACACCGGGCATCAAAGTACCTCTTGTGGCGTTTGTAAGGATCAGGTGGCGCTGAGGTGTCCTTGATGCAGGCGGATACCTTCGGAGAACCCTGCGGGGTGTGCTCGGGACAGGAGGCCGCGGCACGGCTGATTGATTATCAGGAGCCTGGCACAAGGATTTAGGGCTCCAGGGTCCATTACAGTTAAGGGGGGCATTTGCCAGCAGCCACGGATGGAGGCTTGTCTCGGACTATCACGTTACTGAAATTAAACTCCACACAAGGGACGACAGCTGTAGCAGGATAAGCCGTCACACAGCATACCATTAGTGGTGGTAGCGTGTGTAAACAATGGAAATGTTAGGAAAAAAACAACACGGCATCAACTTTAAGCTCTAAATCAGCTCCAACAACAAACACAACACCAACGACAACAAAACCAAAAAGAAAAAAAAAATCACAGACAAGCTTTTATTGTACAGCAAAGCCACATGGGTAGATTTAGATCCTACTGATGCCTGTGACACTGAAACTGTAAAGGGTGATTTGTTTGTCCTGCTTTGAGCATGTGTTTGCAATTTCAGGACCTTTCAAGCCAACTTAATTAGACAATGTTTCAAGAGTGCTTTGTAAAGGCTGTGCATCAACATTGTAATGAAATACTTTCACCATCAAATACTTTGCATAGCTGTGTAAACCTGCACAGTATCACTGCGGCCCAGTGTCCTTGCAGGAAAAGGGAGTTTCCTTTATTGACAGAGCTAATTAAGTGCCTGATGAACCCTAGTGATTCTGAAAAAAGCCCCAAGCATCCTTTAATTATCTGAAAAGTAAGACTAATGTGGAAACACACTCTCCCACCCAGGAAATAATAATCAGCTTGAGAAAAACAGAAAGAAAGCACAGCATGTATCACATGACATGAACCATAATCACTGGTTCAAACAGACTAAAATCCAAGAGTATTATACAAAAAAAACCCAACAATGATGACATACACAAACTGATGAAGGCTAAACCCTGTACCACAACATTTTTATAGTTGAAAATATAGACAACAAACTCAGAGAACAGCCTGGAACTAATCATACTGTGTTATCTGATATGTGTGCGTATGTGCGTGTGTCTTGTCAGTCTGGATCTTGGTTCTTTCCGGATCACTGAGGGTGTACAGAGAGAAGGGAAGCTCAGGCAAAGAAGCTCAGAGATAAAGGAGAAGCGGACCAAAACCTGTTGACCTCTCTTATCAGCGCCACCCACATATTTGAGAGAGATGGTGATGCTACCTGGAGCCTTCCTTCTAAATGTGATGATAATCAGTCTGTACTCAGCAAAATGCAAAGCTCCAAAGAGAGGGAAAAAAAATCCTGAAAAGACGCTGAAGTGAGACAGGACGTCTGGATAGCAATCTTTTAGTGATATGACACAAAAGCAGGACATGTTGAGGTAAATAACACAGCACTGAAGGTGGGGAGAGGGGAGCGGAGGGTCAGGAAGAAAAAAACACTAGATTAGGAATGTAATGAAACCAAAAGCATATTTAGCTGTATATCACGTCTTGTGTATTTTTTGAACTATGTTCCTTTTTGAGCAAACTTCTATTTACCGCAAATAAGAAATGTTAACTGCTTTTGTTAACAGGATCCTCCCAACTGCAAAATGTTGCAGGAGCACAAACACTTGTAAGGCAGCTGATTCCAGCTGAAAACTGGTCAATTAATTTTATCATTAATGGCGTACTTTTCTGACAGTTAAAAAAAGTAACGTATGACTCATGCAATGGAGCATTTGTACACCTGAGTCCCATGTTTTTTTCTACACTTCATTCAGACATAAAAGCTACTACATACAGTAGCGTTAAACTGAAAATCTGTGCAAGATTAGGAAAAAGTAAAGGGATCAATGAAGAATTGATCCAGGTTTGGTGTTAAACATGTAACTGAAAATAACAACATTCAGACTGCACTAATATGCATAGGCTACAGTTACCAGTGGAGTGGGTCTTCTAAAAAAGCCAACTTGAGGCCTATTATTTATCAGAAGATCCAATAAAAATGGTATAAAAGGCACCAACCCCACAAACATGGTTCAGTGACTCAAATTAGCTGAGGAGAATGTCTAGCAGGCAGCCACCTGTAAAGTCATGTATCTGTAAACCCCGGCCCCAAATTTCAAAATTGCTGTCTATGTAAGTCTATTACTAAAGTTCCCAAGTAAGTTTCAATTAAAAAAGAAAAAGAAAAGAAGGAATGAAACAGGTTTACTGTATGTGTGTAGTTTGTCTTGTGTGGTAGCTGAGTCCAGCTGGTCACTCACAGACTAAGATATCAGCAAATTCCAGCTGATAAAACAATCATCTGCTCTACCTCGCCCTGATTCAGAGCTAGTGGCTGTGTTTGATGTTTGCCTAGGCTAAACTGATTACAGAAAGACAGGTGATTAGAGATATCACTGACCCCTTTTATTTATTTTCTACCCTCTCACCCAACCTTATGGCCTGACACGACTGCTTTTTTTGAATTGCTTATTTTGGTTCCACTTGGGAATAAAGTGTTTGCAGTAATGTTGGGCTCGTGTGCATTCATGCGCATGCAGCGGTGGCTTGTTAGCAGAGTGCAAAAGGCCACCTCTACACGTGACAGAAAAAACATGTGGAAGATTGTTCAAACTTGATACCTAGACCTTAAAACCAGAGCAAATAGAGAGGAAAAGAACACTTTGAGATGAGGTCACTGTTTTTTTAGAGCTTAGGTGGCAAAACACCAGCACCATCGGGTCAATAGTCAACCCACGAAAAGATATTTTGCCTCAAAAACCTAAAAAGCTTTCAAGCTCAGAGGAAATATGAGCAGCACTTCTAGCCTGCAGCACAGGTCACTCTCACTCACTCTCGTCTTACTCTGCAAGAATAGGCTGTTTTTATAAAATGTAATTCAATTTTGTGAAAATGTGAAAATCATTCTGACATTATTTGAGGAAATCATTCCCTTCTGAAACACACAAGCTCAACCTGGCACTGCAGCTTTACTAGGAATTGCGGCCCAGCCAAGAGTCACTTTTGACCTCTCCAAGAATACTGACTTTCCAATTTGGCCTGTCTCTCTGTCCTCAGAGGCCCACATGGGTAAAAGAGAGGAAAGGGTTTTCTGTTACTTTGAGCTCGGCCACTGAAGCTGAAGAAATCATCTATCTCTATTTCAGACAAATGTGAATAACACGTTACAAGAAAAAAGAAAAAAAAAACATTTAAAAAGTCCAGTCAAGCCAGTGTCATAAATGGTCATATTTTGAAGGAGGCGAGTTAAGACTGTGAAACAAAGCCTACTGTTAAAGAGACACACTTAATTAAAAAAACAGAGCTTGGGGGGGTGAGTTAGATTTCAAATCCAGATCAAAAATGTTACTTTGAAATTGCAGAGTAGCTCAGTTAAACCAGCGCACATATCTTACCCAATGTGGCCTGGCTTTGCTCAGCATGCATTGTGTGGGGTGGGTAACATTTAAAAAGAAATTATTGGCAAGTGGTTCGAGTAGCTGAAATATAAATAAATGATTCTTTACCAAACTACAGAGACAAACCACTAAATAATAATAAACAAAAAAATAAATCTGCTGAAAGCAAATTTCTACCCAGCTGCTAACATGATCTGCAAACGTAAGCAGAAACACACTTATGAGTCAATAGCATTATGGGTAGAGTGTTTGCTAGATGGAAATAATAGGTTCCTAAAATAGTAAAAGTGTATCCTGATATCATCAAGAATGTGTGGAGAAAATCTCTTGGCCACTCATGGCACAAAAGTTCTGACATTTTATTAAAACCTACAAATTCCAACATCTTGGTGGCAGGCCTCCACCAAGTCGCTGAGAGATATGAAAGCCATCACAAACCTGAACTTTTAATCTGTACCAGAGTTACAGACTGACCAGATGACAGGTTCAACCCTCCAACTAGTCTGGATGTCGTCCAGTCAACAATAGACTTGCACATTCTTGGCTTGTTTGCGCAAGATTTGTGATTTTGGCTGGTACTAAAAAAAAAACTGCCTAAACTTGGTTGTATACTCCATGTCAGCCTAATGATTGAAGAGTCTCCTTCAAACCAGATGATTTTATGTTGACATAAAAACCACAGCTTTAGTCAGTTGTAATATAAACCAGCAGTGCTTTTCATAAATGCCAGTGAGAGTCTGTTCTTCTTTTGGATGCGCCAGTAATCAAAATTGGTAATTCAAAGTGAAACTTGGTTTGGCCTCTATTTGCTCTTGATTGGTATACTTTCATCACTTTGAACATAAAGTTTGCAGATCATTAGAATACTATTCAAAATATTATTGCATGCATTTCTAGATTCAATGTTCCTGAATGAATGATTAGCATATTGTAAACCTCTGGCTGTTATCGTACAGTCAAAGCAATCCCTGCAAATGTCACGTTATCCAGACGAAGCACTTTGCACAGTCACTACTGAGGTGTTCTGTTGCACTTAATGGCTCAGCTTTAGTGTGAGATTGGCCAGAAGCCAAAGTGTGTATTCAGAGTCAGGTCCAGCTGTGCTGTTTCTTTCAATGAGTAACAGTTCATACCTACTGGTTAATACCCATAAAGAATGGTTTCACTGGTACAGGCAGGAAACAATTCATTGCTTTCACGTCTTTACTGAAACCTTAGCAAACTGCAAGCCATGACTTTTACACATGGGCGTGAACGAGATGTGAAGCAGGCCTCACACACTGCAGCTGCAGGATGTCTGCGCGACTGTACACATGTGTGTATAAAAGTGTCTGAAACTGACCATGCAATCTCCCTTGTCCATATTAGCCCATGCACACCATGTGCAATAGCAGATTTATTCCACTACCTGGTCAAGCCTTAGCTGAGCAGGCACTTATTAAGAGTCACCGAGGCACATTGCGTTCTCCAGAAGCTGCAGACAGCCAAAGCTCAGAACCACACATTCAAAACATCCAATTGCAGCCCAGTCACAACGTCTTCTCCTATCAGCTGAGGTGTGGAGGAAACCTCAGAGAAGGTCTACAGTACTATACACTGACCGGGGAACTTCATTAAGGCTTGGAAAATAAGCAAAGGAGACACGCCAAAGCCTACACAGGAAATTATTGATTAATTAGAGTGAAATAAATGTGCAATCCTTCAAATTCAACGCGAAAAAATGTATTAATACACTAAAACTGAAAGCCAAATTTAAAATAGACATTACTTTAATGAAGAAGTGTATTGCTTTTCAGTCATTTTTCAGCCCATTTCCTTTAGTATCTTAACATAAAATAGAGTCTTATGACAGGATTACTACAGTCTTTTAACTGATTGTTAACACACGTGTATTACTGTACTGTCAATAAACAATGCTGCTGTATTTATACATATTTTTCAAAAATATGTTGGACAAAAGTGGCAGATGGACAGAGGAGAAACTTATTACGCTGCAAGTGTGGTCTAAGAACTTCATGTGGGAGTCCTATTTCGCCACGAACCCAGGATGTTGTGTTGTGTTGGAATTCAAAGTAACTGTTGGGAAGCCAAGCTGACTACAGCTATTTTCCTACATGCTTTTCAGATCCACCTCTCAAGCCAAACAGTAATGCTGCTGAAAACTCAAAAGAGTTCTTTCAAAGTTTATGAGTTGTTATACGAAGTATATAACAACTCAAGAATTTGCAATAGAAACTGTCTTTTTTACAGCTTTACTTGTTTTCTGAAAGAAGTAATGGGTTTAGACTCTGGTCAAGGTTAATGAATGAAGAGCAATGAGGTCTTTTCTCTGACAGCCTTCTAAGTTAGAACATCCTTGCCCAAATGAAGACGAGGATGTTAAGATCCCCTTGTTTCACATCCCTTTTCTCACTGGATTATCGCCTTCTCCCGTCACAAAAGATCAGGGGCAGATTGTGTCAATAAGACCATAGTCTGACGCATTGTTTGCCCTCCAACGCAGTCCTGGTGAAGGCTGTCAGGAGCTGCCTGTATCTGAACAGGCCAATCTGTGCCCAGGTGGAAACAAAATCAAGGACCAGAGTGGGTAGAGGGTCTGGGTGTCCTTTAGGATATCTTATCTAATCATAAGCAGAAACCTCCAGTGACAGAATGAGCTTCTGTAGGGCCACCTAATCTCAACCAGACCTGGCGTGACCTTCTGTAGCCAAGGCTGTAGGCAGGGGAACAAACAGCTGGATTTCTCCCTCCTCCGCAATAGTCCTCACTTGACCATGGAGGTGATGGGTGACCGAAAGCTTTATAAAGTGATGTGTTTCACAGACTATGGAACTAGGTACTTTACTATGCTATAAAGCTGTAGTTTTTAAACATAGCAAATAAGAATAACATCCAACTTCTGTACACTTAAATAATAATTGAAAAAAATATCCAGTCCTGAGCTCTTCCAGCTGTAGTTAAGCTAGTAGAAATCCCACACTGGTGAACTTAAGTGATGGACTTCTCACTGACCTTGATCTTACAATAAGTAAAGTCAGCTGAAAATAAGAAAATATATCAAATAAGGAACGCGTGCAAACAACTAAAGGTGTGCTAAATTAGTTCTAGCAGACATCGTTGTTTGACTGTATTTATGAGTCATGATTTGGTCGATGACGACGTGCAGAAAGATCTCATGAGAGCAAGTGACAACAAGATTTAAACAGTCATTCTTGTGGGTTGCGAGCAAATTTCACAGGAGCTAAAATATGGCTAGGATTGTTTGATTTTCCATACAAGTCTGTTCAAGCTTAAAACAGGAAAGCTCTTTGTCATCTAAGTCTTAAATCCATACTACGCATACTTTGACTTGCACTCTGTCTATTAAAACGCCAATCAGTTGGTCTGGGAAATACCTAAAGGTGAGGAATGTGCTAAGGCCAACAATCATATCTGACAGCAGGTGAGGACAAAACCCAATTCGGTTTGCTCTGTGTGAATACAATATCTATCTGCGTGTAATCATAATCCACCCTGACACAGTAAATCTGAAACTAGTTGAAACACAGCAAAGCCTTCAAACTTTGCAGGACACTTCAGAAGCATCCAAAAAAATCGATCTACTAAATGAGTCCACAGACATTTGTAAATAAGAGCAGCATCACACTCCCTGGTAGTCCCTTTTTGGGGTTTCAAAACTATTACAATTACAGCCCAGTGTAGTTTCTGACAGTGAAGGCCACGTGTGCGTGAAGTCCATAACTTTTTCCATAAATACAAGCTGAGTAATTTATCAACTAGATAATAATGTATATCTTTAAGACTCGTGATGTAAACTCTGCTAGTCACTATCAAGGAACATAAATTCTTTAGACGCTGCATCATTTTTAGGTTTAATCTGCCCTATTATATTACATTTTTCCTTAAAGGTGAGCTTTGTTTATTTTAGTTCAGTTTAAGCTTTGTTACTGGCCGAGTCGTTCCCTTTCACGTGTGTGAGACGCACGTAGCTCTCGTCTCATGAGTAGTTCACGACCACTGTGAAGCGCCCACCGACAGCGATGACTAAAACGTCTATAATAAGACATAAAGGGTCAAGATATGCATGAGTTTCCATTTCACCGCTATTCAAATGTTTCTTCCTCTCAGCCACCCAAATAACGATTCTTTATTTATGTGCTGATGAAGCGTGCTCGCACACACTGTGCTTCTGTACATTTGGCCTTGGCAACACTAAAGCTTACATCAGCAACACAACTGCAATGACAAGTCTATACATGCTGCTTTTTACTCCTCTCTGACTGAGGGGGATGAAGGTTTGAAACCCAGACACAGTGGTTTTGAAGGACGTGGGCCCGTGATTCATCTCCAAACTATGGCTGATAATTGGGACTCCAGCCACGAGATGTGCCGTTTAACACCCGAAGACAGGGAGTGGTTTTACAATTAACCTCAAATACAGGAACACGTACAGGAACATCAGATGTGCTGACAGTTTAAATGAGGTGGGAAAATACCTGGTGCTTAAATGACTTTTAATGTGTTAATTACTCCTGCTAAAAAGGTATTTCTTTGAAAGCTCACCTGATCATAATGTGTGAAACTGTTTGGGTTTTTTTTGCCTGTTTAATGAGTGGAATCAATAAAAAACAAAAGCTTTTACTTTTGCCTCGAAGTCTCCTTGAAGTAAAATGGAAAATAGCTGGCAGCCATTATCAGTACTGAGAAAACTAGGGCAGTGGAAATATCAACCACAGCAGGTCTTACTATCTTCATCCAGCTTATGGCAGGTCACTTCTAATTTGATTTTGTTGTTTATTGAAGAATTAATATAAATAAAACTAAGAAAACAGTTTCTGTGCATAATAAATTACGTTTTTAATGAGCATTTATAGGTTAACTCAACATAATTTAAGCTTCAGGTTCTTTGACTAAGGATGACTCACTTTTGTTGGAGAGTTGTCTGGTCCCCCATGAGCATGTCCTCGCAGGTTGATGATGTGGACCTCTTGTGGAAAGCTGGTGGTGCCCCTGCTTGCACACCCTGACAGGATAGTGAAGCTCTTCAGCATGGCTTGCACTGGGTGTCCCGTCCCCACCGGCAGCAGCTCACATGGGCTGCGAAATGGCGGTCCTGCAGCAGAGAAACAATGATTCGTGCAATAAAAATAAATATTACAATATGTGTAGGGTTCATAGCCTCATATATTGCTCTCAATGTAAATCCAAGCGACATTCTTGGAGTCTTAAAAGGGAAACTAACCCAGGAGTGACAAAAACTGCTGTCCTTCAAGTGGCCACTTGAGCAGACCATACCTCATAGATATGTATGTTGAAAAGGACACCTTAACAGCCGAAAAATCCTATTTATAGCCCAGTAAAAAAGCAGTTTACCTCTTTATATTTAAATCATCCACTTTTTTTAATGCTAAAATTGGATTTTATGAGGTGAAACTTTCATCAAATGCTAAAAAACCCAAAACTAACAGAATACATGTCAATGCAATGACTGGATACATTTGTTTTTTCTAAGTCCCCTATAATCTAGGTTTTAGCTCTAAATGATGCCATGTCACTCAATCTAACTATATGTATGCTGAGTAACGTGAAACACAAAAGCATCATCGTCCCACAGGATTATAAATATAAATGCCCCAAAGTAACTTCACTGCAGTCCACATCTTTTAGAGTCTGAGCAAAAGTCTACAGTAATAACTTAGTTCATACTTTACAACTTTGGATATGTCATCCAGTACAGAGTATTTCCTGAACAATCAAAACATCTGGAGAACACTTGTGGTGTAACAAATCTGCATAAACAAATATTTGTTAAGGTCAGACAGTAGGTTTTACCTATCATGAAGACTATTAAAAATCTGAGGTCTTGTTTACTGAGAACCATCCCTTGTAGTTATGATACCTTCCTATCCTGATGCCCACAGTGTGGTTTGAGCCAAGGCTAAGTGACACTGGATCGGACACAGATGTAGAGACAGAACCGTTCATGCTCATGTTCACATAGTGGGCAATTTAAGGTTGCCAGTAAACCCAATCTGCATGTTTTCAGACTGTAGCAGAAAACTTATGCAGACACAGTGAGGCTATCCAAACCCAATAAAGAAGGCCCCCAGCTGACTGGGCTTCTTACGAACTAAGACTGGCTGAAAGATTTAAGTCTTCTGTGGGCTTCCACAACATAGTCACCATAGTTCACCTTAGTCCATTTGCTTATTGCCAAAGTTGCTCCCTCACATAGACTTTACCTGGGCTGGCCAAGGGTCTTTGGAGTCCTTTATTCTTTTAGTCTTTTCTTTTCTTTTATCTGTCTGAAAGAACAACACCATCCACGAACAGAAAACCTCTCACTTTTTAATTTAAAGTTCACCTTGTGGTAACCAGTGCTGCTCTAGAGAATGCCTCGTCCCTTAATTTCCACTGCCTGCAGCTGATATCAGTAGTCCTTGTTCTGCTCTGGAGGCTGACTTTGAGTCAGAGGACCATTTTTAACCAGGACCATGTGAAGCTATGAGGCTGCAAAGACGGACAAAGACTACTGTCGCCAGCTGCTGTACAAGAAAATGAATTTGAAGTCCAGTGGCAGGACAAGAGACTCACAAGCAGTGGATTTTAATGTACAGTTATTTGTTTGTTTCAAACAACTACCAAATATAAAACTCTATTTATTATTATTTATCATTATTTACTTTTAGGGTACCTCCTTTTGTCCTAGTATACAATATTAAAGACAAATATATGAGGAGTCTGGGCTTGGTTTCCTCATCAATAATTAAATACTCATATTAATATGTTACTGGCAATGGGGGAACTGGATGTACACATCTCTTTTACTTTCCGGTAGATAGTCAGAGTTCAGCCAGTCTGGCTATGCTTTCTCTCCTGCACAGTCAGCTATAATGAACAGTTCCATCATCCACGAATGCTGCGACTCCTTGACCAGCACAATGGTTCATTTAGATTCACATGACTGCGCTTAGCATTCACACTCTTGCATGATGTGCAACTTCTATTCATAGGCCGCAACCTCTGTGGTGATTAACTAACCTAACCACAGCCTGACAATTTCCTATGCTGTAAATTTCCTTTACGTTTTAAGAGAGTATGACCCACTTAAAAACAATGAGGGTGCATTTTGCAGATGCACAAACCTCAAGTTGGACTCGGGGTGGTACAACAGAGGTTTTTCTGAGTGAGGTGACAAACAGCACATTTAGATTAGAAATTCAAGTATACTATGAGAAAGTGTTTGGCCAAGTATTTTTTTTTTTTCTTGGGGTCAGACCTTACATTTTACCCCACAGGCTTGTGCCAGCCAAGGCCCTGCTCACATTTCAAACACATCACACTAAACACGCAAAGGCTGCCAACAGCAATCAGTCGGAACATTTGGAAATAATTAAAGTCTAAGTGAAAGACAGTTTGATAACAATGTTAAACTCTCCAACTGACTCCAAAAACACAGTGCCTCAGCGGTGGGGTACAGCTAGGGGGGGAAAGGGTTTTTCGGGGGTTTTTTGTTGCTCAGAACACATAGCTATTGTTTTCTCTTTCCGTGCCGCCCAATAAGCTATGTTAGATCAGCACAAAGCCAGAGATCATGTATGGCATAGTTTCCTTCTCCTTGTTGTGAGGATTTATTATTACCATGTTTTTCTCAAGAGATAAATCCCAAACTCTTCACAGGCAGCCTCAGTCTGGACTTGATGCTGCTATGCTCTTGTTTCTCATGAATTTACTACAAACCCAGAAAGATTATCTTTAACTCTTATTGAAAGGATACATATTTTAAAAGACGGCAAGGTCTTGTTATAGCGATAAAACCACCCCTAATAGCAAAAACCTGTGGTGCATCAGTACGTCAACCCCCGCCTAACCCCCCCCGCCCCTTTTCCCCCACCAC
>VUQR01011763.1:118047-131996 GCA_015108515.1 Hemichromis elongatus
ACCTATTGCAGCAGATTGCTGCCCCTCCCTGAGCCTGGTTCTGCTGGAGGTTTCTTCCTGTTAAGAGGGAGTTTTTCCTTCCCACTGTTGCCAAAGTGCCTGCTCATAGGGGGTCATATGATTGGTCACTTACTGATTGGAAGGTTCGATCTCTGTCTCCTCCAGTCTGCACGCCAAGTACCCTCGGGCAAGACATTAACCCCAAGTTTCTCTCAGATCAAAGTGTGATTGTAGTTAGGAAGCAATTGTATAAATACAATTGAATTGAATTTAAATTACAATGTCTCTTAAATAGTTAGAGCCTGACCTAATAGCTATTTGCTGATATATCAGTATCATTGTTTTTAATGACCAATAGATAGAAATTTAAAAAGTAAAGAAGAGATGGGAAAAACACTCTATGGGTGTTGACGTTGAAAAGTTTGGTTATGGTCAAGTTAAAAGGTTTTTCTTTGTAAATGCAGATCTGAAAAGATACTAAACAGCTTAGTGTAAATATGATTTCTGTAGTACATAACATACATTGGTCTGGTCTGGTCATTATTCATCAGCCCTGATAGATCAAGGAGGCACATGTTGGTAAGTGATCAAAAATAACAACAACAAAAAACCATGTCCAAGCAGCATATGAAGCCACAGCCAAGCAGTCAAGATGGAAGTGGGTACATATCTTTCTACCTCTCCATGCAGTAATAAATCAGAGGTCTTTGAAGAGCTGGAAGACAAGGCTAATTCCCAGAGGAACACAGGAGCCACTGTGTAAAGTGAGACAGCTGGGAGAGTCCGAGCATATATGTGCATATGACTAAAGACTTTACTGGCTGTGCTACCACTGTATGTCTTTACTGATGGGTGCTGACATGTGCTGTCTGGACCTATAACATCAAAGCAAAGAGGTTGTCAGCTCAATTGAGAAACAAGAAGTGTCTTTTCATTTATTTACAGTAGCTTTGAATTTCCCAACTCTGGGACAAATATAAGCTAGCTTACCTTATCTTTAATAATGGACTGCATTTATATAGCGCTTTTTCAAGGCACCTAAAGCACTTAACAATTCAATTTAATAGATAACATCAGCTGAGAATTATACACAAAATAATACAGTAACAGTAAACCACAAAAATGCAACAAGGAAGAGTCCTATAATGCTAGAACAACAGCAACACAAGCATTGCTACAGCCTGTTATACTAAGATACCATAAGTGGAGTGCAACAGCCAACCCATCGCAAATCCGTTCTCAGCAGTACTGAAACTACCCAAGCAGTACAGCATTTACCATGCAATGGAGAGAAATGCCTGTCTTGCTGCTCCAAGGGCAGCTTTCTCATCAATCATAGATGCCTTCAAAAGCCACGTTTTTGACAACAGCTTGGCGGGGGCTTGGGAGCAGCCACATCGTCTGCATTCACAAAGATTTAGACGCAGTTGTGGAAGCAGAGAGGTGTGCCCTCGGGTCTTTCTTCTTGTCCCACTAGATATCAGACTCATTTCATTTGTGCTGGATTATCTGCTTTGCCAGAACTCTCAATGTAAAGTATTTAATACAATCCACCCAACAGATTTAATAAAAAATAAATCTGGTGGATGGACTGGGGATCAGGTAGAGATGAAATGTTTAAGTTAAGTTACGGTGTTTCAGTTCAATAACTGCAATGTTATATAAAGAGACAGTTCCTATAAATAAATAAATAAATAAATTTGAAAGTGTGTGTTAAATAAACTATGCACAAAAAACATAAAAACTGGAAGCCAGCATGCTGACTTGGATCACAAGGATAGTGTTTCTAGGTATCAAGATGAGCCATCCTTAGCCTCTGACATCTGACATCTGAATTTTCCACACCCTTTCTTACCCGTTAAAATCATAAGTCCTGCCTAGTTAGGCATATTTGGAGGCGAATTTGCTAACGTAATAAATAACAAGGAACTCATTTAATCAATCATATAGAAGCCCAAAAATGTCTTTGTTCTTCTGATATTTTATAGAACTATCATCACTCATATGTGATAACAGGGGCTTTTGAGAAGCAGCAGGCTGCCATCAACAGAAGGCAAAGACTGAAACAATGCTGGGCCTCTGTGCCAGTGAGCGAGCGCAGTGCAAGGGAGCCAAAGAGGTGGAAAGGGCAAGTCGGACGGCATTTTCACACATGCTGGAAGGGACTACATTCCACTGGGCTTCTTCAACTTTACAAAGGGGAGGGCAAAGAAGAAAAATGACTTGTCAAGTGCCATGTTGTCTCATGTATTAACACATAAAAAGGAGGCTTAGGAGGGCCTCTTAACTGGACAGTTAAAAAACAGAAGGGGTGATGAATAATTGGCCAGTTAGAGAGGACCACAGACAATAAATAAGCAAAGAAGATTTTCAACAAATATGTCAATAATCGTGCGGCTGAAATAAGCTCCAGCCTCCCCGTGACCTTGAATTGGATCTTTTCTTGTTTTCTGTTTTGCAGATGCATTAGATGGGGAAGAAAAACAACTACAGTGCTTTTTTTTTTAAAGCGTATAACAGCTCACTACAAGCTACTTCAGAACTACTTTCTCTGTCAAATTCTGAAAATCAAGTGGAAAGCATGTGTTTGTGATCTATAGCACGGATCAAGCTCCGAAGGTCTTACTGTCATTTTTTGGAAATTACTCCTGTTTTCCAAAGGATTATTCCAAAACTGCGACATGGTCTTTCAACGGGACTCATCTGGTGGAAAAGGAGTGGGGAAGGTGAGGCCCCAGGAGGGGTGAGTCTGGTGAAAGACACAACCTGGAGGCCTTCACTTTGCATCCCATATCAGGATTTTTTGAGTCATACGCCCAAATTTGGCATGAGTGAGGAAACTACACTTAATAAAAAACTAAGACACCTCAAACAATATAATGTCATAGCCCAAAATATTTCTTCTTGCTGCTTCCGTAGGTTATCAGAACAGAGGGAGTCCTATTTTTTTACTATTATTCTCTCATTCTTCAATGAAGTCACACTCCACATAACTTTTTTACTCTTACTCTCTCCAGCTTTTTTTTCCACGGGGCTGTTAAACACAATGGAAAGCGCACGATCACCCCAGCTGTCTCCCATTACTGGCTCTGACCAAAATTATTTACACGCCTGCTTACTGGAACTATGGAGAGAGTGCAAGAGAGAGAGAGAGACAGAGAGAGGGTTGGGGGCGGGATTTGGTTGACTCCTTCAGATTTACGTAAGCATCCTCTTAACGGGATGCTGATAAGAAATGACAGACATGGAAGATCTTGTGTCTGTAGAAACTTGTCTGCTGCAGTTGTGTTGGTGAGAGTCTGCTTTTAAAAAAGTTAGTATGTGAGTTAGTAAATCAAATTAAATACTCCACCGATCACTTTACACACTTTACACTGTTAATTAAACTAGGTAATACTGCGGTTCCCTTCGTTCGTAAGTAAAAGCTATAAACACACAGGGCCGCAATGACTGCCTCCTACTTGACAGCACTGTTAAGATAAAGGCTTCACCATGGGGGAGAGTAGATCTGTAATTAGACAGACTCGGGACACCCGTTGCTATGTAAACATCCCAACCACTCAGCGTAGCAGCACACTGCCTCTGCGCTGCACTGCTCCAGCTCCTTGCATGAATCACAGGGCAACATCTGGTTTAGCACGCTGGAAGGGACTTTGTCGGTTTGGCACGCCGTGCGTGTGTGGAGTGTGTCGATTTGGACTAGACGACCCGCGGCTGCGCTTACTTCTCTCCTCCCCCTGGCTACCCCACCTCTCAGATTACAGCGGTTGCACAATGCTCTCTGGCAGTCCTGACTCTTGCTGGCCCTAAGAAAGCACTGTGGATACACAGACAAACCTTTTGCTCAACTGTGGGGAGAAAAAAAAAGTTACAACCACTTTTGGCACCGCAGTGACTCGCGTCTGCCAGGCTTATAGAAAACTGCAGACTGAGAGAAGATGTTTACCCTAATGTAAAGCTGAAAGTGAACATATGGACTCTGAATATGAGCACAGCTCCAAACTTCTCTCTCATTTTGTATAACAGTCTGCGTGGCTCTACAATGAACCGCTGGAGACAAATTTGCACTAATAGGTTGGTCATCTATCAAGCCACCTAATAAGTAAAATCAGGATAGACAATAAGAGGAGGAGAAAGTGCTTCTGCACTCAATAACGCTGGTGTGTTTTTCAGTGAGCCAACACCCCGGCCTTGTGCCTCCAGTGTAACCAGCATCCTGCCTGAGCTGTTTCTGGCAACTGTCTCAAATTAATATCTGGCGTGGCTCCTGAAATACTTTATTTCACTGTAAAATCCACAGTCAGCCCCAATGTCCCTAATATATCACAAAATTACCTTAGGAGATGCAACCACAAAATGGCAGCAATCATATTGAAGGGAGAAAAAAAACCAACTTATAAACAGCAAAGTGAAGCAGCAGAGCACAGAATTGAAATATGGACATCAAGGTGCTATCCGTCTGACTTTTAAGAGTTATGGGAGGCTCAGAAACTGGATTGCATTACGCCGAAAGAAGACTCATTGCAGACTAATCTAAACATTACGTAAGAGGGCTCCTGACAAGTTTAAGGGCAGATGTGACTGTTTACACAGATGCTGTGCGATAGTAGAAAGAGACAGTAAAAGAGAGAGAGGTGAAAGAAAGAGGCTGATGTGGTGTGGAGTGTCCGTGATGAGGTTTGGAGTAAAGAAAAACTGATAAGCTTCTCAGTAGCAGTTTTAAAAAATATTTGGCTGATAGCAAAAAGGATAATGTTCTATAATGATGGAAATAAAACTGAATGTGCTATTTGGTGCACGTTTTCATTTAAGTGACAGGAAAACAAATCATTACTGCCAAATCATTTGCCAGTAAATCAGTGAATACAGTCACTGCCAATACTCTTTGGAGGAAAGGGCATTTGGTTGTCAAACTGTAAATATCTGTCCCTTGTGACTTAGTATAACAATGCATCTTGCCGTGTGAGGAAGAATTTAGAGGAAAACTTCGTATGGGGCTTCATTGTGTTGGAGATCCTGGCATTGTGGCAGAAATTATGTTTGCTCTACCCACAACACATATTCACTACACTGCTATTGTCTGAGTAAAAGTCAGCTCTCTGGATTGCGGTTCAAGCCCCCAGAGAATAAGAGAAGAACTTTTACAATAATTACCTATGGCGGCAATCAGACTGAAACTATGAAAAATGCGAACGACACATTATTCCTGTGCTGCCACAGAAAAACTAAACGGGATACGGCAGTCTAAATCTGGAGTGAGTTCAAGTCGAAAGCCATACATTGTGAAACTGCTTTTTGTAAACAGGACATCTTACAATCTAAGAAAGAGACAAAAGGAATGAACACTTGATTCTGAATATGGTTTGTGCTACTTTCGAGCCAGTGTGACAGATTTGTCATCGAACTTTAGGGCAAAGTGTCATGATTGGGTCAGTACACTAAGGGATTTGTTCAATTTACCAAACAAAGAAACCCACAGTTGAACTTTGCAGCCAGTGCAGATGTAACATCAACGAAAGTTCCTCTAATTACCTCTCATGGCCAACTTCGCAACGACTCAAACTACTACAACTACTCCACCCGCTTCTAGTCCACACAGATGTGGCTACAACCGCCGACTACTCACCCAAAACAGAACATCAACAATCCTCCCAACAATTTTTGAGGGACTGGCACGAAATTTGGTACAGATAATACTGGACAAGAGGTTTTAAGTGTAACGCTATTAGGATTATTTTATTCCCTTGAATTTCTAAGCATATGCAGCTTCCTTGTATCCCGTTTGGATATGGAGAAAAAAAGTTGTGCAAATATTCATCCCTTCTTTCATGCCAGTATATCTTCATTAATAAAGATAAGTTCCAATGGCTCTGGCAATGCGAATAGGTTGATGTTTTTAGGGTTTGAGCAAAATTCCCAGAAACTCATTCTAGTATCCAATTTCTCTACATCTTACAAACTAATTGACACAAAATCTGCTAAAGACATTCAAGTTCCCCAGAGGAAGACTCAAGATGGATTCGATTTTTTTTTCCTTTTTTTTTTTTTTGGTCTATGAAATGCTTAAAACATTTTGGTTTTCAGTGTGATTCTTTACAAAGTTACTGGCAACCAGTTGCCAAATTGCCATTCCAGTGTCGCAACTCACCTGTGAAACTGACAGGTCTTTATGGTTCGAAGAGACTCGACACTATGTGCAGCAGAGTCTTCACAGAGAATTGTATTTATACCCATAGGTGTCACCACTCAGATAACATCACCAGGGGGAGAAGAAGTTCAAATCCAAAGCCAAGACTTTATCAATTGCTTTTTGCAAAGTTTTTCCACAAACTCTCAAGTTTTCAAACACCGGCAACCTGTAGCACATACAACCACCTGTGTAGCAGTTTACTTAGCTATTTTCTCTCTCTTTGGTTTGCCTGTATCACTGCTGTGAATTACAGAGTACTTGGCAGAATCTCACTTTCATTCCACCCAATCTGACAGATACACGTAGGCCTGCTGTGTGTTTTGTATTCTCAGATTGAACTTGTCAGCACTTTCTTTAGTATAAATCCCCCCTTACTCATGACTCTGACAAGCACTGTCTAGAATGGCATGCTGGGAGAAAGAGTGGAAAATCCCACAGCATAGGCAATATTTTGACACAACAATGTTTCGACACCATAGCACCATAAGGATTTTTTGCAAAGTTTGCATGATTACAACAAATCTGAAGCAGAGCCAAAGAGTCAGAATAATTAATAAGTTACATCTTCCAAAACCACGCTGGAGTTGTTAACACCTAGCTAAATCGTGCACTTTCAGGTAACAAGTAAACTACAAATACATTCGATTATCAGAGTTTATTTTTCATTATTCATCTCCTCTAACTATATAAACTAAAATCATGGCTCACTAATTGAATTATAAAGCAAACTTTGGTTTAGGCGATGCATTTGCTCTTCAGGCCTAACCACTTATATAGGTATAAATAAACAGACACATATATCTGATAACACCTAGCTTCACAAGAAAAACATAGGAAGTGGCTTGAAATGAAATAAACATACCTGCAGATGCCAGACAAGACATTGCAAGAAGCATCAAGGGAATATGGAACCTTGTAGCCATTTTATTATTCTGCAGATTCCAGTATGATAAATGTGGATGAACTGGCCGTACTCCAGTGTTTCACAAAGGTTTCCCTTCTTGAGAGTGGGTCTGCAGAAAGCCGCGTTCAGGCTCCAGCTGCAAGTGAACAAAAATAAAAGATGTCAACCAGAAGAAGCAGGTTTAATTAAAGCGTTTACAAACAGCAGGGAACTGGGATCTGCTTAATATACAGCGTGGGAGTGATGAGATGAGACAAGAAGAGAGGCACTTAGGAGACCAGGGGATTAATCTGGGAGGGTTAATTGGAGGTTATGCATGCTTCAAAGGTCCATGCTGCACACACCTTCCAAGCCAGTCAGAGTGTGCAAGTAGTTTGGGATGGATGACTGACTTGCTGGGTGTTAACAGTCCAGAACATGCCACAGGTTATTAACACACTTTAATTTAAAGAGTCAGGAAACTCTAGTGGGGTCTTGAGTAAGCAGCTTAGTACCACCGCACTAATTACCATGACCCTGACTGAAGCTTTAACTTAATCTAAGTCTAAACTGTGGCAGCTACGACAAGGGGGAAAAGAAATTCATGTACATTAATAAACAAAGGATATCCAGAATTTTGGTTTCTCTCAGACAAGAAGTTAAATAAACGGAGCGTTTGCTGAAGGAAGTGATGCATGACTCCATTAACTACAGTCACAATGCAATACGTATCTACTTTTGTTAGAAACTTCATAAATACAGAATGTCATTGAAGTCATTTGAAAAGGCTATTCCACTGGACAGACCTTGAATGGCTTTTAAACAAACCTTAAAAGTCAGAAGGAAAAGTCCTTATCATCTTGCACAGAAAGGGAAAAAGGTGTAAAGTTCTGATTATGAAAGTGATTTTTAGATGGCTTTTTTTTTTCCTAGTCGATAAGATTGAAAAAAAAATTTCTGCCACTAACCACATTCCCCTTCCTTACGTGGCAAAGGTGGAGGACTTTGTAAGCAGTGCCAATGACTCAAGAGTGGCGGAAAAAACAAGAAACCAAAACCAATTTCTAGTCTGAATCAATCAAAAAACGATAACCTGTCCAGGTTTCACTTTTCAGTTTAAACAAACTGAACAACACAAAAGTATTTCTCAAGTGTTAAGTGTTGCAAAACTAAAGACGGTTAACATGCAAGTGGATAAATAAGCTTATGAAAGTAAAGGGTAAAATTTACGTCCACTGACTGTGTAAGGCTGTCAAAAGGGACTCTGTAGCGTGCAATCTTAATGTGTCTGCTGCAAAACCACTCCACAGCTTTCAGCTACTACCTTTGGGGGAAACCCCGTTTTAAGAAGCTTGTAGCTTAGATGCTTTTTTGACAAATGTTTTCAAACACATTATGAAATAAAGGCAAAATATGACAGTAGCTGTAGAATCATTCTATTTTGAGGGGAACAGGGCATTCGGTCAGGAGTTAGGCTCAAACGAGCAGGTGCTTTTGACCATGAAGTCCATCTTGCAAAAACAACTGTGTGATATCTGCAGCTGCTGACATGGCTATTACAAGTATATTTTAATGCATTTTATGAAGGTTATAAATTCCAGTATCAGCAACAGAAAGATGTCTTCAAAACAGTGCATTACAAGAGTCAGACCAGAGAAGCACAGAACAACTTTAGAGCGGCAAAGCAGATAAAGAACACATGGCCATGCTGTTCTTACATTCTGACAAGTATTAATAAAAACAGTACATTTGGAACGAAATACATCCAAATGAAAGCAAGAAAGCTTTAACATTTCCAATAATCCAGCTCGTTGTTTTTCAGAGGCTAAATCAAGATTAAAACGTGGACTTCTGAAAGATTTATTTGGTGCAAACTTGTTCCGAAGAATCCTTTTTAGCTCTGTCTAATTCTCGGTTATTATGTGGGTATGTTCTGTAGATACAATCAAAACATTTCTCTAGAAAGATATGGTCCACGTAAAAAGTTGAGCAAATTTCTTTTCTGGGTGATGTCTGATTCTTTGTGGTAAGAAAAGTGAAACTACAGTCATGTTAGAGGTGTTTTAAAAAGAACTGCAGCTGCTCACACTTTAAAGGCAACGTCTCTAACTAGTGTAGTGCTGTGTGGAAGGAACACGTGTGCATCTATATAACCTGTGGTGAACTATAGGGTGTGTATAGGAAGTGATGCACAAAGTACTGAGGTGCATCACTCTGCAGTGCAAGCAGCTTGCACAGGACAAAAGGGCCTTTCACTGTGTGGCAGCTGCAAGGGCTGGGAAGTCATTTTGGAAGATCATGACAAATATTACACTTTCAGCTTGTCAGTGAGAACCAGAGCGCTCTGTTTGATTTATGCCGCTCCTTGACCTTCATCTCCTCACTGACTAAACAAAGCTAAACTGTGTTGCAATACCTTTTGAGAAGCAAAGCCCAAATCAAAGGAGACTTTCTTGAGTTAAAACAGTGTGTAGCTCTTTTGATGTATCTATGGTTGGAATCACATTTGCACTGGGGTAGAATACTAAGAAAGCTGGTGGTAAAACGGCTTCTATAAACCTGTGTGCAAAAGATTTAGACATAGCCTTTTAAAGCTGTTTTGGGTTGGAGAAGGTTTTAACTTCAAAACCTCCATGCCATGGTGATGGTTTTGTTGCTGCAACAACTCAAATCACCTCATGTGACTTCTTCTCAACCCTGACTGTCTGAGCCGAGCAAGTATTTCACTCAAAGAGAATCTGGAAAGTACATCATAACACGGAGACCCTAGACTGAACGCACTGAACATCAGTGAAACCAAGCTGAATGCTTGTGGTCAGTTAAGTGTTAAAGGCCTGGCTTATATCTGTGTCATCACGTATGCATACGCTGCAGTTAAGTGATGTCAAGACCCGAGGGCATTTACAGTGTTCCTGTAATCGCAAAGCCATACGCAAAGAGCGCAATAACACAAGGGCTGAGGCAGTGCCTGCGTTATGTATTGCATCTTGTGGTGTAGGAGTAATATACTTAGGATTAATACTCATAAGTCATTTTGAAAATCATGTGGTGATATGAGCTCCTGAATGAACTATAGCGAGCTCTTCTGCACTTTCAGTGTTTAAGGACTGTCACAATACTACAATGTCAAAGTCAATACCAATACCCCTCAAAATAATCGATACCACTGTGGGGGGAATAAAATGACAAGAGTTTAAGATGCATGTTTTTCAATTTTCAATTGTCTGACAAACAACAGCAATAACTGCATCTGTTAGGTATCCACATATGATTAATATTTTAAGATTTTCTTAAGGTAATGCAAAACTGTCTGCCGTTATTTATACTGTGTTTTTGTTGACGTCCAGCTGTATTTTTGTTGCTAATCCAAAAGAGTTGGTAAAGTAGGCCTCAACTGTTTCCGTCTAGCAGGTGGTTTTCTCAGCTTATATCTGAGAAGAGAGATACAAATGACTTTGTTCTCCTGTTAATCTATTAATGTTACAGATAAAATGTCACAAGGGGCAGTGATCCATGCCTGCGTGATGTGAAGATGGCACTGTTGGTATTGATATAGTTGCAAAAAAAGTATCTAGTCCGACATTTATTTTTATTGTGATTAGTGTCTGAATATAGATTTTCTGTTTGTTGTGATCAGTTGTAGTTGATGTTAATCGGTCATGTTAATGCTGACTCTTGTAGGGTAAACGTTTGAAGAACTGACGACGATGTTCACCAGGAGTGGGAGAAGCAGTGGGAGAAGCAGTGGGAGAAGCACAAAAAAAAATACTTTATGAAATGTATCAGCAGTTAATGCAGTGGACAAACTTTTCGTTGTTTTTAACACTCGTTTTGACTTCAGCTCTTTCTTTATTACAGCTGCAGTCTTTCTCAATAACTGGCTGATGGCCCGACAACATCTTGCCCACATCTTGGCCGTACCATATACTTTGTACACTGACAAGAGACGTTTTCTGCAGGTAGATGGGCAACCCATAGCTGCCGATGGTCTGCCAACGTACTACCACAGCTGAACCATAATTATCCATTATGACAGTATCAGGGTTTTTTCCTGCAATAAAATGGGCCTTCGGTGGGTGGCATCTAAACACAATTGGTTGGCAAAGTAAAAGCAATAACTCTGTTTTACTATAATTAATAGATTTCCAGCCACTTGATTAACAAAAACTTTAACACACTTGAATTTTTATCAACAAAACATAAACACATTTTTATGACAGTACTGGCGATCTTATCTTATGACAGGTCTTAAAACTTATAGTTTGGTTTACAGAATGTTCCATCTATTTATGTAAAGATCCATCCATTTTTCCATTTCATTTTTATAAATCATTATTCAATGTAGCATAACAGGGGGATGAAGTCTATGCCAGCTGACACTGAGAGGGAGGGGTTGCCTGTCCATAGCAGGGTGATAAACAAACCCACAGAGAGATAAACAAACAATCACACTTATGGACAATTTACAACCATCATCCTAACCTAAAAGGCATGTCTGTTAACTGTGAGAAGGAGTCAGGAAGGCAAGGTTCAGAAGCAATATAAGCTAAAAGAATAGAGAAAATATCCTAAACATGAGCAACTATAACATACAAGTACACCGTGAGTGCTACAGTAATCGTGTCCATTTTTTTATCCAGTGTTTAAAAGACAAACCGCTTGTACTGTCAGTCACGTTTGAGCCCACAGAGGCGCTTGGACTAAGAAGAGAAAGTACGCACACATAGTACCGTGGTGTTGTCCACGTCCAGTCCATGTTTACCTGTGTTTTCCTTTAAAGCGGCTTTCTTATGACACACAACCAAACCAGCAACAAAGAGAATTTAAGCAAGAGCTGTTAGCCCGTAGCTTCAACAACAGCGGGAGGAAGCAGGAGAGCATGTCAGCGGAATCATGACAGATGTTCTGCTGGAGTTTTGAGCGGCTAAGTACACAGAGGCTACTGTAAACAGCATTTTCACGGGATTTACAGCTACAGTGCTGCCTGACATTCTTTAAACAAACCTTATATTCTACACACAAGCTAAGCGGTATCTAGTCAAAGCCTTAGGTCTTGAAAACAAGCGGACATACCATGCAGAGTCTTCAGAAAATGCCCAAGTAAACTTGGTTGAAGTTCAGGTCGCTGCGGTGGGTGCAGATATCAAAGTCGTTATTTCGGCTGCACATTCACGCAGTTATTTTTGATGTAGTAAAAAAAAAATCACAGAGGACGATGTCGACGGGATATTTTATCACTTTGTGTTGAAACAACCCCACTTGCTCAAAGTTTCTAACAGTTTACTACTATCTGTCTGCCTTTTTACTGAGGGCTACATCTGGGGGCGGGGCCTGGAGGGAGGAGGCTGAGCTGCTGCAGCCGAGCTTCCCAAAGCAGGGTGCACGGTCCGCTCAGGAGCCCCTGCAGGAGGATCACAAGGTCCTTAAGTGATCATACAAGTCAGAATGTGAGAATGCATCATTTTAATATCTCAAAAGGACCCATATGAAACATAAAGACTGTAACTGCAGAGGCTTGCTTCAGGTCAATCTCATCACACTGGCTAATACAGTGATCTTCATCTACATGAAGGCCTGTTTATGACAGGTAATGAAAATATCTGGTTAATAATCTGTTTCTAATGATGTACACCTTTTGTTGCAGCAAGAGGACTTCGAAAATAATTGTGTTGCAAGGTGTTTGGCAGTAGGGTGCTTCTGTGTAATCCTTTGGCATGTAATGTCCAGTTTATTAAAAAATCTGCATGTATAGGATAGTGCAATTACAGTTTTACAAAATAACATTGATTATATCATCTAATATAGTAACAGAACACTCAAAGGTGTGCTACTGCTTACTACGACTATTAAATCATCCGTCTTCATCTACATGCGTTAACTAAACTAAGGTCAAACTTTGGCAATATTTATTTAACTGAGACAAACATCGCAGACACACTTGGTATTGCAAGCAGACACAGCTTGCAAGCCCGAGTGGCACTTGGGATTGCAGTGACTCGATAAAGAACAATGATTTTTTTTTTTTTTTTTTAAACACTACTGCAGGAAATCCACAACTGGACCAAATGGTTGTACAACTTAAAACATGTCTAAATCATCCAGTCTCTATGTGATGTGTATGCTTTTTGGCTGCACGCTATCACTAGGAAGACAATGGTATATAAACTTTTCATAACTGTGTTATCAATTAAAGCAAATATTTTGGGAATTACAGTAGAAGCCATTTTTTGTCTTTTCTCAGTGTTTGTGGGACATTGTCAACCATCAATATTTGTTACCTGAATGTAAATGAAAAATATTAGTAATTAGACCTTATGATACAACATCTAATGAGTTTTCTTGGAGATCTTTATAATTCATTTAATGATCTGCCTCAAATCCACCCAACACTTGATTGTACTTTAAGCCAAATCCAAGAAGCAGGTATATTAACAAAAAATGCTGTTATGACAGCTGAATTCTATTCTAGCTGCCTTACGTTCAGGACCATTATGAATTTGAATACATTAGCGCCATCATTAATGTTGAAGAACTCCTATGTTTTTCCTACTATTTCCTACTATGTCTCCTGTGAAAAAGACCATATGCACTCAGTTTGGGTTTATTATTTATATAAGCACTCTGAAAGTGTAATGGATAGGAAATTACCATCTGCGGATTGAGAGCAGGAGTGACTGGTTGCACTGCACAGTGTCTGAAATACCCACTGGGCTTAAGATGCAGATACTAAACATCTCGTGAAATCTCTCACTAAAAAAAAAACATAAAGTTGTCTACCTTTTTGAATTACTTGATTGTCACATGATGATGACTATTTAGCTAAAAAAAAAAAAAAAAAATAAAAATAAAAAAAAAAAAAAAAAAAGAAGAAATTTT
>VUQR01011763.1:133283-158311 GCA_015108515.1 Hemichromis elongatus
AACACCATTCTCCACTTTGTGAAATATTGCTTTTCATGTGAAGTAGAACATACATGAGACGCCCATTCTAAAGTGGCATTCATTAACCATTATGAATTTCAGATTCCTAGATAGATAGATAGATAGATAGATAGATAGATAGATAGATAGATAGATAGATAGATAGATAGATAGATAGATAGATAGATAGATAGATAGATAGATAGATAGATAGATAGATTTTTAATTTTTAATTTTTACCCTGTCACTGTGATCATTTCATTAGAATTAAATATATTATTATGCATCAGTTTTTTATATTATTATCGTCTCAGTCATTTGTATGTGTAAATGTTTTGAAGCGGTTTCTAATATTAGGAAGTTTTTTGTTTTTTGTTTTTTATTTACAGCTCTCACAAGAATTTTTTTGTCACATCCTTTTTATTTCAGCACCCTGCAACCCCCATCACAAGCACTAAACTGTGTGTGGAACGATTCCTGCGTGTGAAATCGCTCGTACGCTGCTAAACAAACACCGAATTGCTCTGCTGTGATATCAGACTCCCAGCGAAAAGGAGATGCTGTGTGACTCGGTACAACATAAATGTCAGCTTAGTGATTCACCACTAATGAGATGGCACCTGTGACAAGAGGGAAGGAAACTTTTGTTGTGGAAAACACACAAAAACACACTGATGTGCTGCTTTTGAGAGTTGACAAGGAAACGCTCAAAGGGATCAAATTATTTTACATCTCATACATATGCATGTCTCCGTTAAAGTGTTCCACTTTGTTTATTTACACTGTGTTAGGGTTGTGAATACAGCTGAGATGAAGGGGAATAGAAAGTGTAACAGTGCATCAAAGATATGAGCAATCTGAAGCTTCTTCACTTTCCATTAATGTAACTCCCGTTCTTGACTCTTTATTGACCCAGTTGATTGCTCTACCTGTCAACACCACCATGCTTTTCACTAATATTGCTCTACTTTGAGTGCCACCAAGTGACACTGCGTGAAATAATAAGTGATCTTGGCTGAATTTCATTACATGCAAAAGAAAAATTAGTTTTAGACAATCTGGGCTTGAACATGTTCATTTTTGCTGTATTGTTATTTTCTATAACTGCTGTACGTGGTTAATGTGTTCTTACAAGTAAATATAAATTACACATACAGATATGTTAAGTAGTGGACCAAACATAATACATTAAACTATTATGTTCAGCTCCTTTATATGATGTTACAAGGACACAAACAATGATTTTCTTTTTATACTGGAAGGATAATTTCTTTTTTATGGCAAAGTTGACACTCTTTTCAAAGTCCTTTAAAAGGCAGATAAGCACACACACACACAAAAATAAGTCTTACACAACACTATTAGTAGTGCAGTATAACTACAACACATCCGATATCAGCATTTCAGAGTATTGTGCTTGTTCATAGATGGTTGTATTTTATAGCTTTAACGGAACAGAACTGTGTACAGTGCATGACATCATTTCATAAGAACATGACAAGTTGGACAGTTTTGAGCATTAGTAAAGGTTTTTATACTGTAACTCGGTCAATTTGAGAAGGCGTGAGGGATTACAACATAACAAACTGCGATGAAGGCTTCTCTCACCCCAACCGGTCGCAACAGATGGCCGCCCCTCCCTGAGCCTGCTTCTGCCGGAGGTTTCTTCCTGTTAAAAGGGAGTTTTTCCTTCCCACTGTCGCCAAAGTGCTTGCTCATAAGGGGTCATATGATTGTTGGGTTTTCTCTACTATTGTACAATATAAAGCGCCTTGAGGTGACTGTTGTTGTGATCTGGCACTATATAAATAAAATTGAATTGAATTGAATGAAGTGTACTTTCACCTGACAAGAGCAGAAGCAGTGTGCCCCACACCCCCATTTTTAAACACATTGCATCTTAGTAGTCAATATTTTCAGCAGCTATCTCAGAAATATATGAACAGCTACACACTTCACTTTTCACACTTACTTTGTTAGAAAATAAAAACTACCACCGTTGTATAGGTGTAGCCAATGTTCTAAAGAGGGTCAAATATTTGCTTCTGTCAGTATTACAAAAAGCCCAAAATGTTTAAATCAGATGTACTTTATGAGAGACAAGACTTTTTTTCTCTGATAATATTTTGTGTTGAATTGGGCTGGAACGATCTTTTTTGAATTAAAAGAATAACTTTTTATCACAGTGATAGTCACCCTTGCTTTGTCCTCGGCTCAGCAATGTTTTTTTGGACACGCCAAGCATTTGAACAGGGCAGGGTTGTTATTGGACTGCTGTTGAATTGGATTGCAGTGTGTTATCAGATGGACAGTGTGAAGAGGGATTTTCTGCCCCACATTTTCTCAATCACACAAATGCCACAAAAAAGGCAAAGCCAGCGTTAAAGCCTTATTCCAGCTGGCTCTTGGTACAGCACGGTGTCTTTGACTACTGACCAGGACACCATCTCACATGTTCTCACTTTGATTTCAAATACCTATCAGTAGCAGGAAAGATGAGAGGGTTTTCATTACTGTAGAGTAGTTTTATGGTAAAACTGGGGTTTTTCTCCTAAATCATTGCAGAAACACATCTGATTTCTATTTAAATGTGGCCTATTGCTTTTAATTCATTTTAAAACCCAAACCAAATGCTGCTAGACCACTCCAGGCATCTTAAGTTAGATGAATGGATATTCCATCTGGTAACAACATATGAGTACAATAATGCAGCAGGTGAACACAAAAATCTGCACATGTACTTTTTTTTTTCTCTCCAAGGTATTCAGCTGTGAAAGCATAGTAAAGTCTTCTTGTAATGTTAATTTAACGTGGCTATTAAGCAAGCAGACAGATTGGCAGCACCTCTCACTTTAGGCATGGCCAGTAAACTTACATATGAGATACTAAAGTCCCTAAATGTGCTCACAAATTTAGACTTTTATTTAGTCTGTTGTTTATTATAAGAGTATTTTCCAGTTTATTTTTTAAGTATTTAAATAAAGGTAAACAAAAACAGCTCACACATAGTTTAAAGTTCACTTGGAGAAAAACTGTTGATCTCTTAGAGATCATCTCATATCTGTTGTTAAAAGGCAAAACACTTTTGTTTTAGCTCAGTTGCATTTGAGGTTCCCTGTAATTTACATTTTTCTTTAGAAAAACAAACGAGTTTTGTGGGGATTTTCGTCACTCAGTTTGTCTGTGACACACAACAGGAGATTTATTGTACTCAAAGGTTCTTCTAAGTATTTCTTATTCCCATTTTGACTTACAGCTGAAAAAAAAGAAATGCATTTTATTAACACCACATAAAGTGTAGCATAATAAAAATATGGGTTATGTTGCCCTCTTATGGATGGTATAGAGCAAGGTAGGGATTTGCTCTGCATGTTTTCTGCTCTTCAGTGAAGGAGTTAGACCATCAGAAACAGTAAAACAGGCAGCAGAAGCAAAGGAAGGAAAAGTGCCATCCTTTACTAAACCCTGCTATCAAAAGGCCAACACTTTTCAAAGGTTACCAAACATGGGACATTAAAACAATAGCCCAGCTACTGAGAATAAAATTGATTTTGCATAGCTGCATTTCAACTCTATGGATCTCAAATGATTTAGAATTAGAACACTTTTAATAAGATCATCATTTCCTGGCTGATTGTTGTCAGGCTTTTATTTACTTTACAAAGTACTAATGCCACAGTTTAGTAAAATTGCAAGCGTCAAATTGTATTTAATGCATAAACACTCAGTTTTATAAAATTGAAATATTCTAGTCATTTTGGTATTAATGTAAATTATATTAACCATCATGCCTGTCTTGATGTGTTGTTGTTTGGATTAGAGTTAATCCTGACTATTTAACATTTACTTAGCTAATACAGAACAATGCGTCACCTAGGATCACTAAAGGTTTGGAATGTGGTAAACGGGATGTAAAACCTTTCCTGAAAATAATGTAGCAAGTAATTTCCAAGTAACATGAAGTAGCATTAAAGCTTTGACCGCCTATTAGAAGCCGTTAAATGTGTAAACAGTGTCTGTTCCCTCACTTCTTTTGAGAAGTTTATGTTTGTTCATTCAAAAACAAATACCCGTTGTTTCTCCTCACTTTTGAAACATGGGCAGGGCTGAACCTTTTCCTTTATGACCTCCTCCCTTCTCAACAAGCTTCCGGTCATTGTCAGGGGAACTCACACCGAGTCAGTTTTTACGCACAGGCTCAAAACTCATTCTGCCTGCCTATTCCTTTCACTTTCTGAACTTCCTTGCATTTGATCTTTTATTGGTGCAGTGAAGACCGTTTTCTCCCTCATTTCTAAAAAGGTGTATTTCTTGCATTTCAATTTAGTTTGGTGCTATATAAATTACAATACACATGTAAAAGCGTGTTTTCGCTTTAGACTGCGGTCAAAAATCTCTTTTACTTTCAAAGATATAAGTCAGCCTTTAAAAAAAGACTAAAGACTCGAAAAAACAAAGTGATGTTAATGTTATGGGTTTACTTCCAGATGTTTAAATGACAGCCAATAATTTAATAATGACATTTAAACGAAAATGTAATTATTACAGATGAATAATTTATCGGCACAAAGCAAAGCAACACGCCACCTGCTTTTGCAAGCTCTTTAATTTCACCACACATTTTTGGCCATGGCTCCATCTTGTGGAAAAAAGGTGCAAGTGACTAATGTCGATTTAGTTTTATATTCATTTTACTGAATAGCTAAAAGACTGTTTCCAAATTACCTTAGTAAAAAAAATAACAGGTAATTTACATATAAAAATGTATGCACAAATACACTTACTGGCCACTTCATTAGGTACACTTTTGTAGTGCCAGGTTGTTCCCACTTTTGACCTCAGAACTGCGCTCATTCGTCATGGTACAGATATAAGACGATGACAAAATAATAAACCCATCATTCCTCAGAGCTTTTGGTTCATGCTGATGTCATAACATCGTGCAGTTGCTGCAGATTTGCAGCTACACATCCCAGATGGGCTCTATTGGATCAATATCTGGAGGCTAAGGAGGCCAGCTGAGAACAGTGAACTCATCATGTTAAAGAAACCAGTTTTGTGACATGGGTGCATTAGTCTGCTAAAAACAGCCACGAGAAGGCTATACCAAAGTCATGAAAGGGATAGCATGATCAGCAATGTTGTGACTGTGGAGTTTAGAAGATCAGCTGGTACAAAGGAGCCTAAGGTGTAATATATGCCCCATATCATTATGCCGCTTTCACCAGCCTGAACCATGGATACAAAACTCACAATTTTCTAATGGCAATTTTATCTATATCTCAGATTTCATTACAAGCAAACTCAATGCACTTAACACAAGAAACAAGAATGTAAAACCCGGTGTAGGTTTACATTGCCAAAATGCAGTAAAAAAAAAATACAAAATGTTATAAATCAAAGCTGATCTACAATCTTCTGCCCAATTTTTGTGGAGACTGTGTAAACTGGAGCCCTAATTTCTTTTTCTTAGATGACTGCAGTGGTACCCAGTTTTGCCTTCTGCTACTGTGGCCCATCTGTATTCTATCCGCTTAAAGCAGTCTGGCCATCCTCGGACATCAATAAGGTATTTTTAACCAGAAAACTGCTGCTCACTGGACATTTTTGGACCATTCTCTGTAAATCCCAGAGCGAACATCAAAGTAGATCAGCAGATTCTGAAATACTCAAAACCAGCATGTCTGTCACCAACAATCATGCATGGTCAAAGTCGCTTAAATCATCTTTCTTCCCCATTCTGATCTCAAATTCAAGGCCTGTTTCCATTTCACAGGAAATAAAGGTATGTATGCTTCAGGTGATCCTCGTAAAAGTCACATTCACTTCTAGCCCTCTAATATTTTCCACTTTCCTTTCACAATTGAGAAAAGCCCTTAAAACTGTTAAGTATTGATTAGAAATATAATATGTCGTTGGATTTTCCAGAACAAAGAACAAATAAAATAAAATAAAAACTTTGAGTAAAGCGGCGTAATCAAAGTTGTTTCCTTATAAATATATACTTCTTTAAAAAACACAAAGACGATAGACAAAATTGCTTAATAAATCAATGTACATGTATCACAAGGGATATTCGCTGCTGAGAAATGTTTGTAGCTTATTCCTGTTTAACGAGTGCATATTTTCCGTTTCTGGGTCAGCCCGTGAACTCATCGCTCCGCCCAGATCCCAGTTTTCTGTTCCCACTTCCCAGTGATTCACAGACACGTTTCTCCCCACAGTTAGCACAAGTCCGCACCCCGCTTTCGCAGGTTCACAATACCAGGCGAGTGGCATTATAATGTAGAGGAGTTGCTCAGCTGAAGCAGCCGATAATGTACTGGGATGTTAACGAGTTACCATTTTGTTGGGACTGCTCAATATAAATCTGTGACTCGTGGTTTAAAAAGAAAAACAGTTAGCTAAACACTTGTCAGTGTAGGAGGCTGTGTGATGGTGATTGTAATGTAATTTTTAAAACTCTCTCAAAGACAAACACAGGTAGGGTAGGTAAATGTAAACCAATCAAGTCTGGAGTCTTGAGCAGGAGTGTATAAATGTGAGGTGGTTGCCGTAGAATCGTCTAGTACCGAGGAGTTGAACGCAAGAGTCCGTGAAATCTCGTAAGGTAACGTTAGCACGACACAGATGACGACGATGGTAGTGGTGATGATAACCTGAGCAAACTTGTATTATAGTGCCCGGTGTATTTCTTTCAATACGTCGGACTTCTGTAAAAGTCAGCAAACTGATAGGAAGACTAATGCAATGTGACGGCTTCTAAACACGTTGGTTAACACTAGCTAGACGTAGGCGCGGTTAGCCGCGCTAAATGTTTGCTTAAAGCTGCTTGCGTTAAAAATAAAATAATTTACAAACTAGACTTTTAGGGGTTTTTTTGCGCAAGATACAACTGCTAAAATCTGCAGAGATGATAAATAGTTTAACTTTCTAGCGTTGACAACCAAACTTATCCGGGTGCATTAGCGTATTATCAGGGTTGTTAGTGCATAAAATATAAAATGCTGCTACTTAAATTGCGCAATTAGTAAATTGCATCACGCAGCATTTTTGGGGGGGGGGTTGGTATAGTATGCCGACTGTTGCTAACGTTAGCTAGCAGGCAGACTAACCGGTGGGCGTGACTGAAAGTGGTTTAATGGTGCCAGAAATGTGCCTGCCCGCATACACTTATCGGCCTGACAGAGCGGGCCAGAGACGCCGTCCTGAATTTACTATCTTAACGTATAGTATTGTGCATAAGTCGTGAGTCGCAACTCAATTCTCGATATTTTACTTCATGGCCACAGACTTCCTTGGTATTCAGCAGTATTTCTCCGGGCTTTCCGAAGGCCTTTCAAAGTATTTCTGTGGACATTGGCTGTCTTTTAACTCAATGTCAGTCCTACTACCTGACCATTTTCAGGCGATTTTTTTTTTTATAACATCGACCTATGAATCATTTAAGCATGAAAAAGGCACCTACTTAATGGATGAATAGATGCAGCCTGCTGCAAAAAGATACCCTGTTCCCATTTCTTCATTTAATCTTTGAAAAAAGCTAAAAGTAGCAGGTTGACCAGGGTTGGCTGATAACTTGGCATATAACAGTATGGTGTGTGAGAGAAAATTAAACCAGTAATAGACAAAAGGTTTAAATGCATTAAAAAATAAAAATAAATCTAGCGTAAACAGTATCTGAAAATCTTGTAATTAAGAAATTATTTCTAAAAACTAAGCAAAAACGTGACAGGGAACCTCAGATATGCATCTGGCCCTTCAGTATATCCATCTTCTGCCTCATCAGAAATGCTCTCTAGGTCAGCGGTCCCCAACCCCCGGGCCACGGGCTGGTACTGGTCCGTGAGTTGTGTAGTACCAGACTGCGAGAGTTGAGGCTAGGGTGTGAAATGTATGGTTTTCAGGGTTTTATCAAATTTTTTAAATCGTTAACTCTGTTCCCCTGTGTGATTTCCCATGTGTTATGAATAAATGTTCTTTTTCCCTTTTTTTATGATATTTGTACTGGTTTATTTTGCTGTATTTATCCGCGACACCCTAAAGGCCGGTCTCTGAAAATATCGTCAAACATAAACTGGTCTGTGGTGCAAAAAAGGTTGGGGACCGCTGCTCTAGGTGGCTGTCAAGAAGTCATTTTTAAGGAAGGGAAGCTGGGAGAAAAGGCTAATGTATTTCAAATTACACAAGAACTCAACTGAAAATCAGCAGGCCTGATGGAGTGTGAATTCAGTTTGGTTCAAATCGGCATTATTATGTACAAAGGAGGTCAGGAGAAAAATATTTAGCTTGTGAACCTGAGCAAAATCCAGTCACCTGTATGTGTATAATTTGCAATCCAACATATGTTTCAACACACAGTTTACAACCGGGAATCTGTACATAATCATCATTACAAAGATCTTTAGTCACCACATTTACAACTTACTTTCCCAAACAGTATGAGAGGAAAAATTCACTTATGGTTCCTATGTTTGTAGAAACCATTACCCTCATTTTAGGGTTAAATTCAGCGTGACACTGAATAACTTGAACAGGCCCTGAACTACTGCTGCCAGCCGGCACTAACAGGAGACAGAGCAACCAAGTGATTACTAAGGCTGTTTCCAGTCATCCAGTATATTTTTATAAATTTGGAATGCTCATCCATGTATGATTGAAAAGGATAGATGACGACAACCCACCTGATCAGACCGCAAAGTGTACTAAAAGAATGCAGACTTAATCTTGCTTTATCTGACATGTATAATTTTATGCAAATATCAGTAATGTGAGAAAAGCTTTTTTTTTCTTTTTTTTTTGTCTTTTAACCTTTGGAAGTTAAACGGTACAAGAGAATTTGGCAGTAAAGATGATGGAAGATTAAATTCAGGAATTCTTAAGTGCCATGTGTTTCCCATATTTCTGTTTTTCCATGCATATAGTACTGAAGCAGCTCCAGATTTGCCTTGATCAATATGCCATTCGGACCAGATATGCCGGAAAAAGCTTAACATAGCCATAAAAGTGGGATGCACCGGTTCTCAAGTCAACCTACCCTTGTTTTAAACTCTTGTCTTCTATGTGTTCTTTAATGATAAATCTATCAATGCGAGTTATTTGTGTTAGGACAGCTGGATGGAAATATGGCACCTTTAGTCTTTGGTAGCAACCTTTATTGCTTTCATGTAGCTCCACTATTTCACATACTTGGTTATCTATGATTAACCGTAACTTTTGGTTCTGAATAACAAATTTTACCTTTTTTACACAACATGAGCACGCTTTTGTATCGTTTGTGTACAGTTTTAATTTAGTCTTAGTAAAACATGCACTGGAGCAGTTTTGGAGAGATGCTGTAGATGGCAGCATTACATGTGTATAGCACAAAGGCCCCTTTGCTAACCTACCATTCTTAAAGAGTTGATACCTGTGTAGTGTTGTGGATGTATTGTCAGTATCTAGTCCATACATGCAAAGAAATCCAACCATGGATGTCCGTAGATTATGTTTTGTGTAAAATTGAAAAATGACACAGGGAAAAAGTTAAACACACTCTTGAAATTTCTTTAATACTTTGTACAAAAGCCTTTTGTTGGTTAGGACAACTTCAGGATGCTTCCTGTATGGAGAAATTAGTCACCTGTATTGCTCAGGTGTAATTTTTTTTTGGCTCGTTCTTCCACACAGTCTTCAAATCCTGAAGGTTTCTTTGGATTTTGGACTCTGACCTTTAGTTCTTTCCATAGATTTTCAAGTGGATTCAGGTCAGGTGATTGGCTGGGCCATCCTAGCAGCTTTATTTTCTTTCGCTTAAACCTATTGAGTTTCCTTGGCTTTGAATTTGGTATCACTGTCTTGCTGAAATGTCCGTCCAGTTTCATCATCCTGGTAGATGGCAACAGATTTTTATTAAAAATGTTTTTTGCAAAATTTTTCTTCCATCTATCCATCAATCCAACAGACCCACACCATGATATTCCCGCGTTCAGACTTCCCTACTGGTGTTTTGGGCTAATACAAAGTGCCTTTTGACCTCCAAACATGGTGTGTATTGTGGCATCCAAAGAGTTCAATTTGGTCTCATCTGACCAGACTATATTCTCCCAGTATTTCACAAGCTTGTATAAATATTGTTCAGCGAACTTTAAAAGCGCTTCATCATGCAATGAAGCCTTGCATGGTAAATTCCCATACAGGCCATGGCAGTTCTATGCATTACTTATTGTTTTCTTTAGAACAATTGTACCTGCTGATTCCAGGTCTTTCCACAAAGGGTCCAGTCCTGGAAAACTCTACTGATAGTTCTTTTCACTGCTCTGTCTAAAATCTTGCAGGGAACACCTGGTTGTGGCTGGTTTATGTTGACATGGTGTTCTTTACTCTTCCAGATTATGGCCTCAGCATTGCTTACTGGAAGCTTCATTAGTTTATGAATTCTTTTGTAACCAATGCCATCGGTATGTTTTGCAAAAACAAGTTTGCAAAAGCTTTAGTGCAGTCAATAGTTTTACCCATTATGAGATGTTTCCTGTGTTTCACCTTCACCACCTTCTTCTTTATATTATTTACTAGCTGTGTGACACCTTGGTAATGAGAGATCATTTTATAGGCCTTCATTTAGGACTTAGTGCAAATTAATATCAGCCGATTAAGTGGCAGGGTTGCTTTCTAATTGCTGATAGATTTCAGCTTGTGTGATGACTTCCATACTTTTTTGCACCCCCGTTTCTTCATGTGTTCAATACAATTCCCTGTGTCATTTCTCATAATTACACATAATTTATGGATATCTATTGTTTGACTTCTTTGCACTTGTGAAATGGATGGGCTGTTACCAACAGTTTTGAATTGAATTGAATTTCATATCATTAGCATCTTTAGAAATATATTTACTTAGAAAACTGGTGATGTGTTCAGTACTTACTTTTACCTGCTGTGTATATGCCATTTTAGGCTTCAGTTTTATATCAAGAATATGAATGCTATAGCGGTCACAGGGAATATTAATGATTAAATTTTTAAGAATTTAGGTGGTCAAGATAGACTGGTTTGCAGCATTCTTGTAGTAAGTAGTTTTGTTATAGTGTTGTTGGTTTAATCAGTGGATGTTTTTCTTTTTTCACTCGGCGTGTAGGAAAACGTGCTATGAGCATCGAGTTTCTGCAAAGCAAATTCCAGGCGGTTTTCCCCATGCATGGTATTTGGATATTGCAATGTCTGAAGTGAAAGTCTGCCTCCCTGTGAGTGGAAATCCCCCTCCGCCAGAGGTCATAAATCCAAACAGGCCTGGACGCGTAACCAATCAGCTACAATATCTAGAGAAGGTGGTGGTCAGAGCTTTATGGAGGCATCAATACTCGTGGCCGTTTCACCAGCCAGTGGATGCAGTGGCACTGTGTCTCCCAGTAAGTAGTAAAATTGTAGTTGTAACACTGCAGTGAGACTGCAGTCGTGAGTTTTTAGTATTTTAATGTTTGAACCTAAAACTGTCTGATTCAGCCACACTTCACAGAGGCATGATTTCATGTTCATGTCTTTGCCTTTCAGGATTATTACACAATTATTACAAATCCTATGGATCTTGGCACCATTAAGAAGCGGCTAAAGAATAGTTACTACTGGCAAGCAGTTGACTGTATAAAAGACTTCAACACTATGTTCACCAACTGCTATGTGTACAACCAGGTAAGATGATAATAGCTATGTTGTTGTATGATACCAAGATGTAACCACAAAGCACATTTTATATCCCTTCACTGAAGAAAAGAAATCAGACTTAGTTCTATGATGGAAAAAAATAATTGGACAAAAAAAAATCCCACTTTTGTTTTGTTTAACTTTTGGTGCTTAACGGTAGTGTAACGCATCTCTGCAGTTTAAATTGTCACGAAAGCACATTTGCCTTTGTTTTTCTATTTAATGCATCATTTGTCTTTCCACAGCCTGGGGATGATGTTGTTTTTATGGCACAAACCCTGGAAAAGCTTTTTTTGAAGAAACTTTCTAAAATGCCTGAGGAAGAGTTTGTGGTAGAAGTCACTACAAAGGAACAACAAAAAAGAAAACAAAACTCTAATGCAGGTCTGTTGCATGCCCCCTACTAGTGATGCACAGTCAGTTTTTCCTCTTATAACTTTTTTGTAAAATTTTAAATAAGAAAGACAAACTTCAACAATGATATTATGATGTTACCATAGAAAGATATTAAAAATGCACTGTTTTTGTTCACCATATAAGTTTTGCTCATGTTTAACTTTATCACCTGTAATGCAGATGCATTAAAGCACAGATCCCTCATGTCAGAGGTTGTTCTTCAGCAGACCGTGACAGTCATTCCTCCAGATGTCGCTCAGTCGAGCCCGCCCATCCAGCTCTCTGCACAAACTGAACCAATTGTAAGCACTTAAATGGTTTGCAAGCAACTTTCAGAGTATACATAAAATCATCCAATGTTTTATTTAAGTAAAATCTGAGAATAAAGTTTTACATAAACTTAGATGTACTAGTAAACGACTCCTTATGTGGTTGTCTAACCAAAGACCTCAAACAGTGCATGCATTTAAATAAGTATTTTATTTATTGTTTAATATCTAGAGCAGAAAAGATCTCAAGCGGAAAGCAGATCCCACCACCACCACAGTGATCACCAGCAGAGAAGTCTCCCCTGCTAAACATTCAGCACCTTGTATGTTGCTCTCCCGCAGAGGTAGCGGAAGGCCCATCAAACCTCCTAAGAAAGACTTGCCTCTCTTTGAGGGCAAGAAGGTCAAACTGTCTGAGCAGCTCAAATGTTGTAGTGATATCCTCAAGGAACTGGTCTCAAAGAGGCACTTTGCATACGCCTGGCCCTTTTATGTGCCAGTTGATGCCACTGCTATGGGTTTGCATGACTACCATGATATCATCAAGCATCCCATGGACCTGAGTACTATCAAGGTAAAATGTCTGAGCTGATTAATTGAAGCATATGATTTTTTTTTTCTCAGTATATGGTAGATCTTTTTTTTTTTTTTCCCCAACCAAAAATGTTATTTCCTCAGAAAAAGATGGATCAACGAGAGTATGGAAATGCAAAGGAATTTGCTGCTGATGTTCGCTTGATGTTCTCCAACTGTTACAAATACAATCCACCTTCAAATGAGGTGGTACAAATGGCAAGAAAACTTCAGGTACAGTTTATTAATTTTTTGATCTCTTAAATAAAAAAGACAATATTAAAATGTAACTTCTGTTTTATGTTTACCTTCACATGCGTTTTGCATGTCCTTAAAGCCACGTTTACATCGAATGAAATTCACTTGTCAGACATTGGTTGATTGCTGATTGTTGGTCACTAGTTGACATTCAAGACTCTAGCTGCCCTTGATTACAGTCTAATGTATTTACTGGCCTTTCATATGTCTTTTAGCAGTATTATGTGCTTTTTATTGAAAGTCATTTGGATTACTTGCCTAAAAGCTGTACTCGCACACCTCGCCTTGCAAAATGTCATCGGCTTTCTGTCATCCCTAGTCGCCAAATTGCTGCTAGTTGCCTCCTCTGGGGCTGGGGCTTTGGACCTAAAAAGCAAATGTGTTTTAGGTGTTAACTTAAAATCTAAATTTTTACATCTGTGTTTTCTCCTGAGCAGATTCTCACTTAATTGATTTATCTGCTTTTTGCTAATTTCTGAGAACATTGCAGTTAACAAGTGTTATCATAGAAATGATGTGAAAACATGTGCAGTACTCTATTATTATCAGCCACATGTACAAGATGCCAAACAGAAGCACGACAACGCCGTGCTTATTACACTGTTCAAAAAAAAAAAAGGGAACACAAAAATAAGACATCCTAGATCTGAATGAACAAAATATTTTAATTAAATACTTTGTTGTCAGCACATTCAGCTATGTAAAGAACAAAATGACACAAAAATTATCAATGGAAATCAAATTCAGTAAGCCATGGAGGTCTGGATTTGGAGTCACACTCAAAATGAGATTGGAAAAACACACTACAGGCTTGATCAAATGTTGATGTAATGTCCTTAAAACAAGTCAAAATGAGGCTCAGGAATGTGTGTGGCCTCCATGTGCCTGTATGACCAATGCCTGGGCATCCTCCAGATGAGTTGGCGGATGATATCCTCCCTGATCTGGACTAAAGCATCTGCCAACTCCTGGACAGTCTGTGGTGACACATGGTGTTGGTGGAAGGTGTGAGACATGATGTTCCAGGTGTGCTCGATTGGATTCAGGTCTAGGGAACGGGCAGGCTAGTCCATAGCATCAACAGCTTCGTCTTGGAGGAACTGCTGACACACTCCAGCCACGTGAGATGTAGCATTGTCTTGCATTAGGAGGAACCCGGTGCCAACTGCCCCAGCATATGGTCTCACAAGGAGTCTAAGGATGTCATCTCGGTACCTAATGGCACTCAGGCTACCTCTGGGCTCTGTGGCCCCCCAAAGAAATGCCACCCCACACCTTTACTTACCCACTGCCAAATGGTCATACTGGAGGATGTTGCAGGCAGCAGAACGTTCTCCACGGCGTCTCCAGACTCTGTCATGTCTGTCACATGTGCTCGCTGCTTTCATCTGTGAACAGCACAGGGTGCCAGTGGTGAAGTTGCCAATAGTCTTGGTGTTCTCTGGCAAATGCCAAACGTCCTGCACGGTGTTGGGCTGTAAGGACAACACCCACTTGAGGACGTTGGGCCCTCATGCCACCCTCATGGAGTTTGTTTCTGACCGTTTGAGCAGACACATGCACATTTGTGGCCTGCTGGAGCTTATTTTGCAGGGCTTTGTTAGTGCTCATGGAATAACAGGATGAGCACTAAGGCAGAGATAGCGGTCCTGCTGCTGGGTTGTTGCTCTCCTATGGCCTCCTCCATGTCTCCTTGATGTACTTGCCTGTCTCCTGGTAGTGCCTCCACGCTCTGGACTCTACGCTGACAGACACAGCAAACCTTCTTGCCATAGCTTGCATTGATGTGCCATCCTGGATAAGCTGCACTACCTGAGCCACTTGTGTGAGTTGTAGACTCTGTCTCATGCTACCACTAGAGTAAAATCATCACCAGCATTCAAAAGTGACTAAAAGCGTCGGTACTGAGAAGTGGTCTGTGGTCACCACCTGCAGAACCACTCCTTTATTGGGGATGTCTCGCTAATTGCGTGTAATTTCCAATTGTTGCCCTTTTGCACAGAAGCATTTGAAATTGATTGTCAATCATAGCAGTAACAAGTTCCACACTTTTTGAACGAGTTTAAATTGAACAGTAAAAAGAACACAAAACAACACAGATAAATAGTTCTTCACGTAGTTTCAGCTGTGAAATGCTAAAAAAATAGTGTGGGCTTTTATGAGGACAGTATCTTTGTCTTTGCTTGTCTACATATCTAGTGATGAGCAATTTTTGTACAATAGGGTTGGTGTACAATTTTGTGTGTGTGTGTTCGTGTGTGATTGAGCATTTTTTTTCCACTAACCATCCTGAAAAAAAAACCAAACTTAAAATACAACTTACTGGTAAATGAATTGCTTTCACGTGACCCTGTAGCAGTTGTATAGACTAACCTATGTCAGTTGAAGTATTACAGTTGGTGTAATTGCCAACAATACTTCAAAAATATTTTGTTTTAACAGGAAGTTTTTGAGGCCCGGTATCTGAAGCTTCCCCATGAAGCAGAGTGCTGTCAGACATCTCATCAGGAAGAAAGGGAAAACGGAAACCGAAATGGAAGTCTGTCAACTTCAGAAAGTGCTGACAGCAAAAGCTCATCATCTGAGGAAGATTTTTCATCAGAAGAGGTAGCCACTCAGCTCGCCAATCTGGAGGATCGGGTCAGTATTGCTCACACAGTAACAAGCAAGTGGCTTTGAGAAATGAATCACTTCGGTGCTCTTTACTTAACTGTCTCACTGATGGCCCCTTTTTCAGTTGAAAGCTGTCAGTGATCAGCTAAAGAAGCTTGTCCAGGATCCCATGATGAAATCAAAGAAGAGAGAGAAGCTGAAAAAGGAAAAAAGATCAAGGGAAAAGGATATAGCTCAACTAAAGAACAAATCATTGAAAGACAAATCTGTTGAAAGAATTGCAGCCAGTAGTAGCTCTTCCTTGTAAGTGAACTCAATATTTTTTTGTATTTCATACTTAACAAAGTGTTGTCCTGTGTATTATGCTGCTATATATGCTAAACATAAATATTTGGTATGTATAGGGAAGGAACCAGACATCCCAATCTCTGTGAATCCATGGAAAAAGACAGTTCAGCCCCATTGGTACCAATGACTTACAAGGAGAAGAAACAGTTAAAACTGGACATCAACAAGCTGCCTGGTGACAAACTGGGCAAGTTGGTGAAAATCATCCACACCAGGGAGTCTTGTCTGCAAGATTCTAGTCTGGAGGAGATTGAAGTTGACTTTGAAATGCTCAAACCTTCCACACTGAGAGCTCTGCAGAGGTTTGTTGCAGAGTGTCTGACTAAATCCATCAAGAATGTAACTAGTAAGTACAGCATGACTAAATCAGAAAATAAAAAAGTATATCTTTGTAGTGACAATGCTTGCTTATCAGGTCAGGACACACCTTCTCATTTAATATTTAAAAAAAAAATGGCTGAAGAGTTGGTTTAAAAAAAAAAGACTCTTGCTTGTCACACACCAGTCTGGGATATAATGTGAATTATACTGATATATTTCTACTTGTCAACACAAACTAATAAAATTATATTTACAGCAAAACAATATAGTATTAAATGGAAACACAATTTTGCAATTCTATTGTTGATGACCTGCATGTCTTGCTTCTCAGAAAAAAGACCAGAACCCACAGGAGGAATGCAGACTGTGAAACTAAAGGATGGTGGAACGTCTCAGGCTGTCGGTAATGAATGGCACTTAACTGGTAAAAAGATGTCATCAGGTAAGAAACAGATTTGTTGCAATTGTACTTCCATATGTGAGACAGTGTAAAAAAATTTAGTCTTGTGTTAACAGCTCGGGTCGTGGCCTCTCCTGATCTCAGCTGCTCCTCGAGTGGGAGCAGCAGCAGCTCATCATCCAGCTCGGACAGCAGCAGCAGCAGCTCAAGTAGTCTTTCTAGCGCCAGTGATGTCAGTGACACTGAATCAGGTCTGCTGTTGTCTTCAGCTTCTCCATCTTTTCTTCTTTCTTACACGGGTGCCTTTTTTCATTAATTTGTTTTATTTATTTATTCCAATTATTAAGGTCTCTGTTCTTTTGTTTAAATTTCTTACACACCTTTTTGAGATCTGTTGACATGGATGCACTGCTTGTTTTGGGGGGGGGGGGTTTTCAACGTTGATGTTTTAGTAGGCACTGAAGTGTGTTGCATAATAGTGGTGGCATAAAACAGAAAAAGCATAAATCATGAAGTAAATTTCTGCGAGGCTGAAAAACGGCATCTCTGATGGGCGATTGGTGCAGTCAGGCATGTGTGCTCTCTCTGATGACAATGTCTTATCGCCTTTTTTGTTTGTGGGTTTTTTTTAAGGAAAAAGTAAATGAGAGCTTATGTAACAAACTATTTTTATTTCATACTGCCAAGATATCTTAAATAGCTTGTTTTCATTATCTTTGAAAGTAAAACTTTAATGTAGGCTACAGCGTTTTAAAGAAATAAAAAAAAAAATCTAATCATATGCTCACCAGCTACTTTTTTAGGTATACCTGTTCAACTACCTGTTAATATAACTATGTAATCAAGCAATCATGTTGCAACAACTTGGTGTATTTAGGCAACGACCTGCCAATGATATCAGAATGGGGATGAAAGGTGCTTTTAGCAACTTTGAATGAAGCATCGTTGTTGGTGCCAGACGGGCTACACTGAGCATTTCAGAAACTACTGGCCCACTGGGATTTTTCCCCACACAGCCATCTCTAGGGTTTACATAGAATAGTCTAAAAAAAGTCAGAGCCTGGACACAGAACTGGAAATGGTTACTGGAGCCTGAAATGTCCACAAGTGACCAGCTGGCAGCTTCAAAGTGATATGCAGGTCTATTCCCATATTGTTAGTTTATTAGTCCATAGCAACTCGGTGATCTGCTGTGATTAGGATGTTCACAAAAGAAATTTAATTAACGTGGTTTTAATAGAACACATGTTTTTAGAGTCTAGATAAAAAAGCGAGTTATTAAATAACACTTGGAACTATTTAGCTTTTCTATAAAATTGTGTGACAGCTAATTGTTATAAATTGCATAGTGTCTTGTTTTTCCAAGTTATGGCAAAAAATGACTTATTATTGTGAATGTTTTTCAGTGCTGAAAACAAAGAAGCAGAAATCTAAACGCTGTTGCCAGCAGGCTAACAAAAAGGTTAGAAGATTCTCTGTTTGCTTTATTCAAGAGATCAACGTAAGCTGGTGGGTTACAGTGAAAAGTAAGACTGTAATTTCTTCTTATGTCAAAGGTGACACATGCTGCTGATAAACAGATGTTGGGAGGAGCAGATTTGACAAAAGCATCAGTCAAGACTTGCCAGCTTCTTGTTACTGGGCAGCCTGTACAGGAAGCAGACATGGAAGTACACCCAGCACAGCACGATACAGTGCTAACCTGTGATGAGTTCACTTTATCGCCTCCTCCAGGTAATGTTTGTCTTCACAAATGCAACATTTGTCCATAAATAAAATATTTGCCAGCATCTTGCAAAGATCTGTCTACAAGATTCTTTATTCCTCAGTACTAACAGTTGTCCCACCATATAAAGTACAGTAACAGTTACCTAATTTCACTACACCTGTTTACCTGGTAGGCCAGACAAAGAACCAGCTCCTCCTTACTCTCCCCCAGCTCCTGGTTTGGAGTATAACAGTCATGCTGCTTCAGCTTGCCTTTAGTTGGTTTTAATCAATAGTAGCACATGTGTGTTTAAATAAATGTACAGAAATCTGCTTCTTGTGTCATTGTAATGAGTTGAGAATGAATTCCTGTAATTTACTGTTTGTCCAGATTTGTCTGCACTTTTATCCCCTATGGCATTTCCCGTAGTTACACTGGACTGGGCTGCTGCAAGATTTCAGGTACATCAAAAAAGGCAAATTTCTGCACACAAGGGCAACTAACAGCTTTATAATATTCCAGTTTTAAAATGAAATGAACAGTTTGGGGTAGATGTTAGATACATGTTATATCATATGTTATGAAATAAGTTGTGTAGGCATGTGCTGAAACTACTACCAACAGGCCAAAGTCAGTACCAGCTGCTCACTTAGCAAATAATGTGCCTGAAATGATAATGAAAATTGTAGTCTAGCAGAATCTGCCATCTTTCCCAGCAGTTTAAACCAAGTCAACCACTCACCAGCTCATCCAAGTAATTTAGGCCTTCCATGCCTACCAGGCTCATCTTCTGCTCATTGTTACTTTGTCAAAACATTTTTCCCTGTTATAGTTATACAATAGAAAAAAGTATTTTATAAGGTGAATATGTTGGCTCCCTCACCGGCAGCTGGTGGTGAGCTGCTGGTGAGGGATGGTGTTGTAAATGCAGAACAACTGAACTTGTTAACTGTCCAGATCAGAGTATGCTTGAACTTCCAGATTTGGTATATCATAATGTAGAAATCTGATATAATTGTAAGAAAACACAATTACCAAATAAATATTTTTGTTTCATGTACTTTGTTGCTCCAAGAGCTTTTGCTTGCTCTGCGGAGCAGACCTCAAAGTTTCAAAACAAAATTTTGCTTTTCCAGCAAGGTCCAATGCTGTCCCCTCTTAGAGACAGCCCTCTGCAATCCAACGATGAAATAAGACACAGTAAGTCACTTTAAATCGCTTATTATTGCATCACCATCTTTAAAAACAAGCATTTTCTTCATAATGTTAGGAATTTTAACTTTATTATGATAGATTTCAGATATGCTGCAGATCTTCCCGACAACAAGTCGATTAATGTGCCTTGCTCTGATCCTGTGAGTAAATCTGCTGAGGAGGAAAAACCCCAAATTCCCAAAAAGGTTGGTTTAATATTCCAAAAAACTGTCATGATCACTTATCTCACTTTTATGTGCTGATGTAGCTAGACATTATATAAATGTTTAAGAAGGATGTGCTGTTTCTGTTTTTATGTGCATTATTTCATTAGAGGGTGATGCAAATACTTTAACCAGAAGGCATCAAATTATTACAACTCATCTTCTTTTGTGGTGATTGTTCCCTCTAGTCGCTGGCTGATGCCAACAAATGTACACCAGTGTTTGAATGTTTAGAGTAAATGCTGGTGATTTCCCTTGCTTAGGATATTGTGGTGAAAAACACTGAGCCTTGGGTGAGATTGGGGAGACAGACAGAGACGGTGATGCCAACTGCAATCAAGTCCTCAAGAGAGAGCTTCCAGATGTTTCGTGAAAAAGCACTGAAAAAGAAACTGTTGGATGAAAACAAGGAGACCGAGGTTCCTGAAAAGAGCAGGTGTTCACACAGTTAATAGTAAATGCATTCAGTGTGAATTTAAATTTAATTATGTTTTCTGGCATGCAGTTGTTGCCTTTTGGACAAAGTTTTACAGATGCCAAAACTAAATTGTGCAAAATGAATGATCCAATTTTTGGCTGCTATTAAGCCAAGATGTTTTTCTTTCTCTGAAAGCATAATAATTGATTTAAAAGAGAGCAAACTCGGTAACTAGGGCATTCTCCTTCTAGCCTACAAGTCCCATGTAAATCGGAACAAAGTCCACAGCCTGTTAAGGACGCTTCTGATTTGCCTGGAAGTATTTGCACAGAAGGTCCCTTGGAGGCTCCCAAACATGTTGAACATCAAAAGTCTAAAGAAACACAACCTCCAACCACACAGGCCTCTTTAGATAGAGAAAGAGAGCTGGCCCGCAAAAAAGCGCAGGAACGTCGCAAGCGAGAAGCAGTAAGTACCGTCTGCATCTGTTTCAGTGATCCATTTGTATCATTTCACTCGATATTAGTAAAAAATATCATTTTAAAAACTGGTTTGCTTTTTCCTATTTTGCTTTTATATAGATGTCTGGTATCGACCTAACCAGGCAACGGGATGTCATGACTACATTTGAGCTTGGACTTTGTTAACTTTTAGTCCAGGCTCAGAGATTTATCTGAAAAGTGACTTCTGTTTGATGTCTTGGTAGATTTGGGGGTTTTTTTTCCTTCAGATGCCTTGTACATGTCCTTAAACCTAAAAATAAATAAATAAATGCTTCATTTATGTTGGTGGTAGTAATTTGAGCCCTTCTTAAACATCGTTTCATCAGTCTGTTAAGAGTTGATTTTCTGTTATTTGGACATGTGTCTCTGCTGCTTAATGTTAACGCAGAGAGTTTGATCAGACCTATATATGTCAGCCATGTAGAAAACTACATTATACACACAATGTCTGCACTTTTGCAAGAAGCATATTTTAATATGCTTGTCTTTATTTAGTGAAGTATTTGAAAACAGAATTTTTTAGTTTTTTTTTCTGCAGGGTCTTCTGTGTGCTGTATGGTGCTGCTGAGAGGAATTTAAAAGGAACAATTTAATCCTAATGCACATTTGAAACTAAGCTTTTGAGATACAAATGTTATTATGTACATGATTTTGCATTCCAAAGATGAGGGAAAGACCTAGCGAGATGGATGTTGTAAGCATTATGGAAACCTGACCAGATGCTCTTTGGCACAACTAGACAAAATGTTGAGGTGCCATCAGGTGAATGTAAAGGCTTGCACATCTTAAAGGGGCTTAGAGGAACAACTGGATCTAGTCCTTACTTAGCATTTGATAAATACCTGCACTAATGCACTGTGGATTTTGGCATGACTGGGGTAAAGTGCCTTGATAAAAGAGTTATGTTTTTCTCTATTGTTCATAGGTTGATGGATATGCATGGTAAGCTAGTTCATATACCCATCTACTGCAGTCACAATGCCACCTTGTTGTGTACTTAAACATGCAGCGGTTGTTCTGGTACTGTTAATGTCCTGTAAATGTTTACCGTGTTTTTGTTAATACTGACTTAAAAATACTTGAAATGTAAACAGAACACTCGTTTATGTGTTAAGTAGCATGTTTACACCCTGTGATTTTTTTCTTCTTATTAAAATGTTCTTGGATTTAAAAAATAAATAACTGGGCCAGAAAAAAAAAATTGCAATACCAAAGTTTCCTTTGTGCAATTGACTTCAGTTCCTTGAGTACTTGAAATGCCAAATAATGTGTTAGCTGTACATGCACTGCACTTTGTTGTTCATGCAGTTTTTTCTTACTCAATAAACCCTTTTCACTAAACTGTGTGAATCACTTTATCAAAATATCAGGTTACTGTAGAAATGCAGTTTACTCATAATGTAGATTGTTCCCCATAAAGCTATACAAGAGTTGAATCCTGGTTAGCGGCATGCACCACAATTATTGGTAAGTTTGTTCTCTTTTATTTAGCCATAGGAGAGGTTCCTCAGAATGGGGATAAGGTTTAACAAATCTACTAAATCAAATATGTACAGCTTATCTCGCTGTGAATAAGGCAGCTGGGGAAGGATTTCTTCATTTTGCCATGGTTGGGCCTCCATATGTTGGCGTGAGCGCACAAAGGTCTTTATCGATTCAACATATCCAGTCACGTGAGGGGTTAAGCTAATCCAAAGTCGGTTACCTGGCCTCTGATGTGTGCTATCCGGTCTCCATTTGGGTTTTCTAACGGAATAATTGACCTGCTCGTGTCCGTGTGTGATTTAGGAGACTTGACAGTCACACCTGTGACACCGCATCTCATTAACATATCAATGCGCAGTCACAGCCTACCTGCTAATTAAACCGGGAAACCGTCACTTATTGTTCATAAAGCGCTTAGTGAGATAATTTAAAAACGGTAATTATTTCACTTATGATGAGCTGAAGTCACGCAGGCTGTTTTTTAATCGCAGTCGTGTTGCCATAACAGCGTGAAGCCGTGGTGCTTTGCAGTGATTTTTTTCCGGGGGTTTTGCTGCCTAACAGCGCCTCTTAGCTGTTCAGTGTAAATCAACGTAAAGCTCCGCATCGAGACGCTTATTGCACGATTTCGGACTTGCCTTGTATAGTCAACAACACGGTCTCCTGCCAAACAGCCACGGCTGTCACACGCACGCGTGAAATCTGACGTGATGCTCTTGCCACCGTCCCATTCAGCCGCTTGTTGGGATCCTCCCTTCAGACAGTCGTGCGTATGCGCTGGTAGCGAAACAACGGCATTGTCAGAGCGGTGTTTAAACAGAAACGGCCAGTTAATAGAAATCAGTCAATAGGTAACGTGATCCGGACTGATTTCCTGCGGCAATGTAAAGATGGCGAGAGTGCTCCACAACTTGCTGATATTTTTAATCAGTCTTGCGCTGAAAATCAGAGTTTTGGGGTATTGGTCATTGATATATGGTTATTGTGCTCTTTGCGCCATCGTAGCCCTGCTGAAACTTTGGTGGAACATCGTCTTAAGGCCGACAACAACCTTCCAATGGGTGATTCGTGAAACTCCCCCGGCTTGTCTGAATGACACGTCCTTGGGAACCCACTGTTATGTTAGGATCAAGGTAAGAGACGCACGCACGCACTTGAACATGAAAGGTGTCTGTAAGGGGAACGGCTTTTGTGTGTGTGTGTGTGTGTGGTGTGTGTGTGTGTGTGTGTGTGTGTACGCATGCCAGGGTGTTCACGTGTAAAAAAAAACAACAAAAAAAAAAACGCCTCAACGCCTTTCCGCCGTGTCGTGAAAATCCAAACGGGGCCCGATGTTTTAGACAAATCACGAGGCGTCTGTTTGTTTTTGTGAAGCATTGTTATTTATTTATTTTTGTGTTTTTGGTGGAGTCAAGGCTTGCTGGCGCGGAGCTCAGGTGGTGCTGAAAGAACAGCTCCTCCGCCTCACGTCTCTGCATGCAGCGGGCTGCCAGCCTCTAACTACCAACCTACAGTATGTGTTCAGGATTATGTAATTAAAATACTAAAGCATGTGAGGGGTGGAAGAATTATTCACATCCTTGACTTCGGAATGACTACTAACACAAGATGTACTTAAAGCATGACAAGTACAGCAGCATGTACCTGTCATTCTTATATTATGGGATTGTCATTACTGATTTATTAATATAAAAAGCATCCTGCTCTACTTCATGATCTGCTGGATAGTAGTAATGCGTTTACAGTTAAATTACAGTTTTTCTGAATTCAAAAACTTCAAGTTTGACTTCTACCAGACAGATGCACCACAGTCAAAAGAAAAATTCCCTCATAAAAATGTAGAGGCAAGAATAAAAAAAGTAGCAGAGAATGACAATTACCTTAAACAAGTACTTGAATACATGTACACTGTTATAGCGCAGGAACACTCATCTCTGCTTGTCAAAGCGTGCTTCCTAGTCATAAACCAGAGTTTTCCATGAGCAAATGAATCTGCATGAAGCAGCACAATGCATGAAGGAAGGGCATAAGTTGACTTGGGTTTGGTTTAAAATTCTGCAGGGGAAATAATTAAAGTGAGTAAATCTGCTGACATGTAACCATACAAGAAAGAAAAAAGTACTGCAAAGATATGTCCATGGAAGCAGATTACTTTACAGAACCATAAAATTGCAAATAAAGTAAAATAACATTTTATCAAATATTAAAATGTATTGGGATGAAAACCTACATATTCATCCAGAACTCCATTCCATCCATTGTTTCCATTTATCCAATTCATTTGTGCTGGAGCCTATCCCAGCTGTCATAGGGCAGGAGGCAGGGTATACCCGGGACATGTCGCTAGTCTGTCACAGGGATGATACAGAGAGACAGACAACCTTTCGGACTCACATTCACACCTATGGACAATTTAGAATCACCACTTAACCTTAAATTCGTGGCTTTGCACTGTGGGAAGAAGTCAGAGTAGTCAGAGGGAACTCACAGGCATGGGGAAAATATGCAAACTCTACACAGAAACACTCTGCCGTCTGGAGAATTTACTGTAATGTGACAATGCTCACCACTGTCCCATCATCTCACAACGAGAGGCTAAATATAGCAAGTAAAATTAAAAATGAAGAGGGTAAAACCTG